>VXBT01012570.1:0-13869 GCA_013400235.1 Oriolus oriolus
AGTCTGGCTGGGCCTGAGCTTCTCCTCTTGCCCTGCAAACTTGTAATATTGCCCTTTGGAAGCACAGACAAAGAGAAAGCCAAAAGCAATAGTGGAATAATCCTCCACCAAGTGCTGTGCAATAGAATGATACAAGTGGCTGAAGACACAGATCAGTGGTACTGTGGGCTCAGTGCAGTGACCAAGCAGGGCCACACACCTGTGCTGGTGTCCCCCCTTCCCTGGGATGTGCTGTGGGGACTCTCTTCTCACCCTTTGCAGTTGCTTCTACATTTTTAAACTTCTCAGACACCATCCAAGATGTTACTCTGGAGGTGGCATCGCCTTGCCTGAAACAGCAGAAGTTCTCCAGGTGACAGAGCTGCCCCTTCACAGCGGCCTCAGCCCGTGTGCAGCCATCCTGCCAGGGAGCTCAGCCAAAGCCAGCTGCTGCCACTCCCCAGGTGGGGAACTGCTGGGCCACCTGTCCAGCACAGGACACTGCTCGGGAACCGTCAGCCCCTGGATGAACACAGGCCACCTGTGCCCCTGGCGATGGCTCAGGAAGCAGCTGAGCCGTGTCACACGAACACCCTCCCTGAAGGACAGCCAAGCCCTGTGCAGCAGCTCACCCTGTGCACCACAGCGGTGGTAATTCTGCTAGAGACAATTATTCTGTGGGTGGTTTAGTACTGTGGCAGAAAGGCATATTTTATGCCTGTTGGGGTGAGCTCACACCGTGCCCTCTCCCAGTATGTTTTTAGTGTGATGGTTATGCGTTTTGGCTACTTGTGAATTCAGTGCAAAGCCTGTTTTATCTCCTGCTACATAAAAAGTCACCCAGCACTGCAAGGGAATCACACTAGGAAAAAAAGCAGTTTTTATCACCTAAGCCCTCAATTTTAATTTAAGGAATGGTTAAAAGATTATAAGGTACAGATTGCTAAAAAACATTTCTGTGGAGAATAGAATCAGGGTGCGCTCTGAACAGCAAGAGGATAGTGCACACTCAGCTGTTCTTTCAGGACTGAAGGGCTCCATCCCTTTGCAACTTGACTGAAGAAGTGCTCAGGTTTTCCTAGTGAGTGCCATCTTCTGTCCATATTTATAGGCAGAAGGCAACTGAAATCAGGGATACTGCCATTTGTGACAGTGTTTCTTGTTCAACTTTTCAACTTCTGTGACACACAGACTATTTGCATTGGGTGATGTCTCCTCCAGAGTTCATTAACCTCGGCACTGGGGTGCATTTGTTTTATTTTGAACATACTCGGAGGCAGGACTACTCTGATAATTTTGCCAATAACATTCAAGGCAAAAGAGATCACAGCTAAGATTAAACAAAATACCTACTGAAAACCTCACACTGCTTTGGAGCCAGCTTTTAAAGCAGTAAACTGCCTGCAGGTGGGCACCAACGGGGCCTTACAGTTTCCCCCCAAGCACCAGCCCATGCAGTGTCACACTGAGAACTTGCACCAAACAGCTGTTGAAGAAAAGGAAATAACCAGAGGTGACATTTGACAAGTTAGTTTTTTATTCAGTGCACTGGACTCGTACATCACTGCTTCGTCAGCTAACAACATTTCACACACTCCTATAAAACCAATGCCAAGTCCAGCCTCTTGTTAAAGATGCTCGGTGTAAAATGTAAAGCAGTCTATCAAATATTTCCTTTTATAAGTATAGCTTAGAGCCCAGTAACAGGCTGTGTCCTGCACATTCAGTGCTGGGTTCCAGCAGTGGGTGGAGAATGGAGCAGTTACTCAGGGTTGATGCAGGGCTTCATTAACAAATGTCTAAACCCAGCAGATCAGCCAATGTTTATCAGAGTGCTGCTACAAGTTTGATTTTACTGCTGCTTTGAGCATGGGTGGAGCTGCAACTACAAAAACCCTAATGCAGAACTACTCAGTACTGGAAAATGTGATCTGGGCTGGGGCAGCCTGTCCGTGCTCAGTGCTGAGGACAGTCACTCCAGCAGCACAGCAGGGCATGTCTCACCTGGGCATCCCCAGCTGGGCCAGCAGCACCAGTCAGAACAGCACAGCAATCCACAGAGAAATGCAAGGTGCTCAGGCCTGACTGTCAGGGCAAAGCAACACGTTCTCATGGTGGAGGGGTCTTACACTGCAAACCTCTGGGTAGGGATGCCTGCAAGCACAAGTTGGGCACTTAGGTGGATGCTGGGGATTGTGGGCAGGTGGAGCATCCCCCACGTCCCTCTGTCTCCCCTGAGGGCAAGCACAGCATCCTCAACCCTGTGCCACCCACAGGACAGTGCTGGGAAGGCTCCATGGTACACACTCCCACTTGCAGGAGTCACCCTGGTCAGCATAGGGT
Organism: Oriolus oriolus; assembly: GCA_013400235.1. Taxonomy (NCBI): domain Eukaryota; kingdom Metazoa; phylum Chordata; class Aves; order Passeriformes; family Corvidae; genus Oriolus; species Oriolus oriolus. Next base: position 2,323 of record VXBT01012570.1, read on the forward strand.
GCCCTGGCCAGGGGACAGGGCTTGTGCCAGCCCTACAGCTTCCCAGCAAACTCATGTCCACCCATCGCCATCCACCACCCTGCCCATGTCCCACCTGCCCTGTGCTCTGGCCCAAGCTCTCACCCTGCCTCATCCCTGCCCTCAATCACTCATTCACTCTGTGTGTAAGGAAGGAGACAGCACATTGCCAAATCAGCTATCTCAAAGGGAATCTAGCGACTTTTATTGAGCCCTTGTGATGGAGCCTGGACTGCTACAGGCAGTCCCTGTGACGAGCACGCGGTGCTAAGGCATGGTGACCGTCCGTCCGGCGCTCCTGGCCGCTGTAAAGCGCCTCTTATTCCTCAGACCAGAGAACCTCTCATCCAGCGTCAGGCTGGTCTGCAGGGGAAAGCGAGAGCGAGTCAGTCCCTTGTCTTGTGGCAAAGCACAGCCAAACTTGTAGCGGGGTATTGATTAGAGCCCATCAGTCAGGCTGGTGTTTCACAGCTGGTTAGTCAATTAAACCACTCAGCACACAGAGACAGGGAGCTCGACAGACTGTGTGCGGCTGGAAAACCTCCAAGCAGCTCCCAGCCCCAAGACACAGGGCGTCCTCGGCAAGAACAGGAGCAAGCAGATGGCATTTGAGCACAAGGCATCAAGTAAAACCAAACCGTCCAGACAAGAAACGCCGGCAATGAAGAAGGTGGAGCAGGATTTCTCAGCTGCCCCAGGGCTCTTGGACCATACTTCAGTGTAAAATGTAACACCAAGAAGGGCACCAAAGCAAAGAGCGAGCAAAGCCCAGAAGTGCCGTGTGTCTCTGAGGAATGGGAAGCACTGACAGTGAAACAGTCCCCTCTGGCCAGGACTACTCATCAGCAGGATCTCCCTGCTCCAAGCAAGCACATGGACAGGCCTAGACAGGCCATCAGAGTGGGGAAAACTGGGCTGAGTCTGTAGTTGCTGAACAGTCTTCTCAAGTGCCTTCAGTTTTGTGAGCAACCTGGCCAACACAGCTACGGGACTTTCCTCCCAGGTTGTGTTAGATAAACCCATCTGGCAGCCCCAGAAACCTGAGTGTGACGTTAACAGCTCAGTGGCAGGGCTGCTGCAGGGAGCCAGGTGCCTCCTGTCCCGTCGACAATCCTCTACCTGGTTGGCCATCGCGCGGAAGTTGAATCTCAGCAGCACCCCCTTGGGCTGGGGCTTGGCCACCCGTGCCGGGGGTCTCTGGCTTCGCAGGAATGGGCGCTTGGATCCAGGCCTGGGGAAAGCACAGAGCTGCAGTCACTCAGGATGCTACGGCAGCTCCACTTCCCATCCTCTGCAAACCAGCGCGGGGTCAAGGAGACGCCCACACACTCCATCCCTGCTGTGGCGTGTCTGACCCCTGGCAGAGTCGAAAGGCAGCCAGGAGAGCTGCCTTGCAGGCAGAGTTCCAGCACAGGGGACTGTCACATCCAGGCTATTGAGGGGTGCTCTGTGCACCCAGAACATGCACAGTGCCCTCACCCACCCTTCTCTCTGCCCCCAGCTGGGTGCCAGGTCCTGCAGCTGCCCCTTTCCAGCCTCTGAGCTCCTCTTACACAGCGAGCACGAGGTGCTCCTTTGGGGCACACTGCTTCTCCCAACGCCCCACAACCAGCACAACCAGCCTGCCACCTCCTCCCACAATGGTGCTTCCATTTGTCCGCACTCTGCATGACAAACAAGGGCACGGTAATTACAGATTACCATGTAATTACAGGTAAATACAGGAGATTTTTATCTCCTCCTGATATGCTGGGAAAGGAACCAGACATCATTTGCTAACCATTTCGGGTCTGAACCATTCATTGCAAACTCATTATAGAAGTGAAGCTGCAATAACGCTAAAGGGATTTGCAATGGCTTTTGTAGAGCTCCCACCCTAACAAATCACCTCATTTACTTACCCGCTGGTCTGGCCCGCCTGGGGATTAACCACAGAAACCGTCAGAATTGCTCCCGGGCTGGGTTTCACTTGCCACCTGCCGAGACAGGGAGATTTATCCAGCTTCAAGCGTGAAAGAGCACGTCATATTTTCGTTGTGCCTTTGTTCACCAATTACCTTCTCATCCTTGGCGGTTTCCCTTCTCCTTGAGAATCCATCTGCTGTAAAATATATTTAAAAACAATTACTTAAAAGAATTAGCTCTCAGAAACAATGATTCCTTTTCCAGGATTGTGTTTAGTGTATCGAAGAGCTCCTGCCTTTCAAGTTGTTAAGAAACGTGCTAATCTGGGGTTTCCCACTGGCAGTGATGTGTATGGGGTGGCTTTACCTTGCCCTGCTTGTGGTGCTCTATAAACTGCAAGGTTTATTTTTATCACTCTCCCAGGATCTACTTTCCAGCTGCCAGAATACCAAGCTGCATTAAAAATTGCCTGCAAATACTTTCCTACCAACACATGCAGCGTTCAGGTCATTCACCTCTTTCCCCCAGCTACTTTTGGAAGCAAAAGTACAACAAAGGCTGGTAAAACTGGAAGGTTTGTCACCACCAGCAGACTGCAGAAGCCATGTCTCAATACTGACCCCTCTCTGGAAGCGCGCTTTGGAGAACCACGGCTGCACCTGCTTCTGCTGGAATGCTGGTCCCCTGTTCAGCAGGAAAGGCCTGCGGGTAAAGGAGAGAGAGAAAGACAGAGGTGAAGATGATGCCAGGTCTGTCCTAATGTTTAATGCCAAAATACCTAACCCAAGCTGGTCTTAAAAAGCAGTGTAAGAAGCAAATGAGGCTGTGTGTTATCAAGTTCAGCCCAACAGGTTTTTCTGCCAGCAAAGGATTTCAGAGGAACTTGATTTTCTGCTCAAATGAGACAACAGCTTGTGTGTTCTGAACTTCGCTCATTAAGAGTAAAAAAATCATGGGAGGAAAATCATAGAAAAAAATCAGGTCAGAAAGGACCTCTCAATGTTATTCAGTCCCTGTTCTGCTCAGAGCAGAGAACGGATTGCAAGGAGCTTCCTTTCAAGCTCAGAGAACATAATGATCTTGATGAGACAGGCACTGAGACAGTGCCTAGCACTTGGCACACTGCCTTCCTCACAGCTCTTGGGGCACAGTCTGCTCCTGCAGGCCCTCATTAGGACAGACTCCCTGTCTCTGCCTATTCCTTATGGCTGGAATCTGTATTTCCTGCCTTTATGAAAATAAATGCTATTTCACCCTTCAAAAGTGTTTCCCAAAGCAACGAAGTTTAATAAAAATACAAAGCTCACATTTGCTGTGCTTCCTGAAATAAAATGACAGATTAATATCAGCATTATTAACTATTGTTGTTTTCTTTCCAGGTGCTTTCCTAACATTACCATGGGGTACTTTTCTCATGCTGCACAAGCACATGGCTGTAGCCACGCCCAGCTGGCACATACAGAGAGCAGAACCCCATGAGCTGCACAGGGAATCACTGAAATCCAAAATAACCCAGAGTCACCAAGGATTTTACCTTCTCCCTGGGGCACGGATGCTGGAAGGATCTGCTCTGAATCTCTTGGGGCCTGGAGATGGCTGTGGCTGTTCCTCCTGCTGCCCACTGCTGCTTTTGGCAAAAGCATTGCTCTTCTTGTTGCCCTGAAAGAGCAGTGAGACCTCAGCAGTCGTTACCTGCAGCACAGTCTCGGTACAAGAACAGGGAGTGAGGACAAGGGACAGCACACAACGCCCTGCTTTCCACTGCCTGCTGCTGACACTGCTGTCAACAATCAGTCAGGGTGTGGGCCTCGATTGCTGGACATGGAACTAACAAGTGCCAGGAAGAATGTTTCGTTCTAATGCTGCAGAAACAAAATAAGAAAAAAAACCAATCAGTCCATGGAGAGCAAATCTCACAGCAGCCGTGCATCACAGCCCTGCTCAGGTTTCCTTCTGGTCATCAGCTCTTTCTTGTCTGGACACGTACATTGCCCGGACCATGCCCTGAAGCATGAAACACACCAGAAGACCCCTCAGCAGTGTCTGTCCTGCAGTTCCAACACAAAGCGCCCCAGGCTCCATCCTGTTTATTTCTGTGGGACAACTACCATCACTGATACTAACTGAGGTGTATTTCCATATTCTTCCCCCCTGGTTTATTTCTGCAAAGTGGAAGCTACTGTAGAATTATGCCTCCTAGCAACTGCTTATTACTTTCTGTAAATACCAGCCACACTCAATATCTGAATCATCCTGGTCTTTCTTTTCAGGAATAACCTCACTCCTTGCTCATGCATGCTCAGTTTAGGGCTTTCTTATTTATACCCCACTAAATGTGCCATCCTGTTCAGCACTTGCATTTTTTTAAAAAGCTTACTGAGCATCCATGACCTCCTAACTGAGTGGATTTTCATCAGTGCAGGAAAACCCAGCTGCCTCTCACACTATCTGTCACAGTACTGGGAATCAGTGTCTCTGGTGGAAAGTATGTCTCTGAACCAGAGTCACCTGACAAGTCACCAAGTCTGTCCTTTGACTGCACAGGAACTTGGAAAATGCTCTGGGTGGACAACAAACAACAAAGAATCTTAACACACCTCTTCTAAATGATAATAGTAAGATGAGATTCCATGGAATTAATTTTTATGGAAACATTTTTAAACCTTTTAAGACCAATTTTAAAAAAATCTCTTTTTTGCAAAACCCATGGGAACTGATCAGTAAAATTATGCTAAGTCAGAAGCTTTATAAAACCAACTGGAAAATTGCTGTTCCATATGCATGTATGTCTGTACTCACCTATGCATACAAATGCTGTGCACAGGCATATAAAAGATGGTGGTTTTTATCTAGGTTGTTCTTTGGGGTGATCCAGGATCACGAAATCGAGCAGATTTCTACACGACATTTGGGAAAAGCCGTACCTTCCTTATTCCCCTACCTCCTGAGCCGATGCCTGGCGATTTAAAGGGCTCACTCCCTCGAATGCAGCAGCTGCTCTTCTCTTGCGACCAGGCAAAGTATTCCTGAATTGTCTCCGATTGAATTGTTGCTGTCCAAACCCTCTTCTGAAACGGTTAGGTCCTACAAAAAAAGCCCTCTTATTTCAGCATCCTTCAAAATTTGATTTATGACTACAGTTTTGTAAATAGATTACAAGGTTAACTTGATGTGATACAGGAGTATCTACAAAAATAGTGGTGCAAGAGTCACGCTCATTCATATTAAGTAATTAATTTTTCCAATGTCTCTCTGGCATTCTTACTGCATGTAGGACTGACATACACATTATTTGATGTGAAAGAATATGGAAGAAAAAAGCCTTTCACAATTCTGATTCCTCGTAAAGGCAGGAACACCCACATCAGGAGACCTGTCAATCTGCTGTCAGAGCTCACATTGCTATGAATTAACTATGACACAGAAAAAGCCTTTTGATATAGATACACAAGTGACTTGAGCATCCCAAAGCCAATCCCACAGCACCCTTAAATAGCTCTGAGTGCCCACATTATGGATATTTTGTATTTATATATATATATATATATATACACTTTCATTTTCTTTTAGCTTGACATGCCATTACTTCCCACATAGGAGGGGACACCTCCTGCTGGTTTTTGATGATACACACACACCCACTGTCCCTCTTGCATCTAACCTTTTCCCCTAAGCCTGCTGATGATTTTGAAGAGTGCTGAAGTGTTGAGCAAGAGGAAAGCCCTGTCACACTGAAGCACAGTACTTCCAAACCTAATTACTCCACATAATAAAATTCTGCAGCCATAATGAGACAGAAAGTTTCTGAGTCACTGTGTGAGCTGATACAGGCAAAACAACAACCACCTCAAACTCACAGCTGGAATGCCAAGACAGAATTTATTTGTTACCTCACAAACCAGCAGATCCCTGAAGCAACAGCTAAGCAGAGCCACTTGGGCACAGTCCCCAGCACCATTAAGCTTGGACCAGTGCTGGAGAATCACCAGGCTGCCATTCACACCAGTTTATCAAGGGTTTGGAGCCCTTGATAAAGGGCTCCGAACCATGCTGCATTCTGATCTCTGTACCAAGGCAGGGAGCTCAAGCATGCCCAGTAGGGTGCCCCCAAGTCTCCCAAACACCTCCATTATCTACAACCAGGTGCTCTACTTCTCAAAGCACACAGGGTAAACAGCTGTAGACGTGTGTTTTTCTTCATTGCTACTTCAGACTTTGCTATCCCCTGCTGCAAGGTCCCTTGAGCATACAGCCCCTCTGTTTTCAGCCCATTGCCCCCAACAGCTGCTCACACCAGTGAGATGTGCACACATCTTGGGGGTGTATTGTCGCTGTTGAGACAGGTCACGACACATACACACACTGACAGCCTCAGGCAAAGAGCTCATCTTTAATACCACACAGCATCTTTTACAGTTTCTTAGCTGTTTACATAGTTTTAAAGCACAACAAAGCTTAATCCAACCAATCACCACACACCCCTGGGTGAACACACGATAATCACGCAGCATGTTTTTCTACCTCTAATTCAGCCATGCCTCTTTCCCAGGGTCCTTCTCTAGCAGAAGTAACAGGCCTGAGCCATTTTACAAAGGCAACAAGGCCTTCATTTTATAAGGTTTTATCTGTATGCAACAGTGTATAAGTCAGGCACAAGGCTGTGCATGGGAGAGGGCAGTGACAGTGCACTCAAATCCTGGATCTCACAGCAGAACCTCACTGACACAAACCACAGAGCAGTGAGGTGCATATATTGATCTCACACTGCCGACTGCTAGGTGACAGAAATTTATACTGACTCGAAGCAATTGGAAATGAAGTGTTCTGAGGCAGCAGTGACATCACTGTGAGGGGCCACCACTGCCACAATGAATGAAGGCTCCAGCCTCAGGGTGTAACACCAGCCAGCACCAGCCCGAGCTGCTTACAGTGGAACACGCGTGAGGATGATTTGAGCTGCTCTGGCTCTAAAACAGAAGGGCACCAGGGCAGGCCCGTGGGAAGCAGATCCCAAACCCCATGTTGGGGTGTTTCGTGCCCTATGGCCAGAGGTCCTGGTTGGGAACGTGCACAAAAATGCAATGCAGTTCACAAGCGCTGGGGCCAGTTGTTACTTCCTTTGCAGACAATGCCCTCTCACTGCAGAAGTGCAGGTGGGTAAATGTTCCTCTCTTGACAAACATTAAATTTTGGCAAACTGTTTCTTTTTGACCAGATGGGGACTTGCTGTATTTAACGGCCCTTCGATTTTTTCTCCTGCTTCTATTCCCTCAGTTTGTTTTTGCCCTGCCTTGTTCCTCTTCAACCCCCACCTTGCGTCTGTCCCTATCTCTTGCCTGTTTGCTGGGCTGCTCTCCTGCTGCCCACCAAGCCTTGCTGCACAGCTCTCCTACACACTGGAGAGGACAAGAGACTGAGCTCAGCTGCCTTCCCTGGATATTCCATCAGGGCAATGAAAGGGAGGGCTGCAGAAGGCAGCCCTGACCAGAAAATCATGCCCCTGTCAGTCTGTCCCTATTAGAGAGCCTGTGCTCAGCAGTGCACTCAGGCACAGCTCCCTCAACACAAATAACACATGACAGAGCCATCAGCCTCCATGGGGGACCCCCTTACACCAGCTGGGGACCAAGGTCTTGCTCTGTCATGCGTGTCCTGAAGCGTGACACATGGGAGGCTTCATCTCTGCAAAAGGCCTGGCAGATATTTAATAATGTAAGAACATTGCAGTAAAACCCCACAGCGTCAGCAGCTGGGGAAGAACCCCCCCAACACACACACCCCACGTTTGGGTGCATGCTCAGAGCCTGGTGCTGAGCACACCTGGGATGGCCAAAAGGCACCTCTGCTCAGCCAGTCCACTCTGGGCACAAGCTCCCATGTCTGACAGACTCTTTTTTTCCAAGGAGATTTGAAATTCAAATTTCTCGTCATTAAAAATCATCTTTCCCCCACCAGGGAGATGGTTTAAGCCATATTCCAAGAGGGATTAACAGCACTTTGCTTGCTGGTTTAATCAGCATAATACCCTTCCCCCTCCTATGTCATTACAGGGCTGGGCTTCTCAGATCATCATTCTGATAATGGTTATCACATCTCAGCCCAGGAGGGACTTCATTTCAGCGGGGACTGGAGTGAACTGAGCCCCTGATGAATTATGGGCTAAATTCCCAGTCATGCTGAGCTCCCCCAAATTGCTACTGACAATCAGCACCACGCAGCACGCTGGGCCTCTGCACTTGGCAGGGCTGAATTCAGACTCACTGAAAACCTATGAAATACTAAAACCAGCAGAAATACTTCTATAAATTAACAGAAAAGTTCTCCCATCTAAGGAATAGGGAAAAAATATTTTACTGGATTTGCCTCTGGATGCAGTAATTGCTTGAGTGTGGGAGAATATCAAAACCTGTGAGCTTTGATAAAAAAATCAATTTGCTGAGGGCACTTATCATCATTATGTTTTGAACTGGAACAATCCTCAGTAAGGCACTGTGTGGTGGACACCAAGAACACAAGGATGGGAGACAGAGCAGAGACAAGCAGGACTGCTCCCAGTGATCCCGCTGTCCTGATGTGTCATTGGCACTCCAATATAAGACTGCAAAGATATTTCTGCAAAATATCACTAAAGTCTTCAGGGAGTGACTTAACAGTAATTAAAAAAATTAAATTCATAGAGATGGCATTTCATGCAGCAGATAACTTCGGTTTGCAGGTAAAAACCCGTGGAACAAAACAAAGGTGTGATCAGTCAGTATTCTAAAAAAACCTCACCATAAAAATAGCATGCTTGGCAAAAGTGACAATTTAGCTTCAATAACTGAGCTATCAAATACAGTTACTGAAGGGGTAATTTGGATAATTTAAGTCTGCTCTGGGAAAATGAGGATTAGGAAGAGGCATAATTAAAATATGCAAAGCCGAAGGGGAATAGAGAATAGATATTAAGTCACTTTAAATTAGTAATTCATGAGAGAGTGGAAGGGAGAGAAATGGATGAATTATGCTCTGAAAGGGCCCTGATATTCCATTGTTACAGGGAGAAAAGCTAATCAGAGCCTGAGCACATCTTATACGCACACAGAAATTAAGATAGGAGAAGGATTTAAGAGCTGGATTTTGCTACAAAAAATGCATTTTCCAGCCTGGCAGGCCTCTGCTGTCTCAAGTGCCCATATACCTTGCAAATTCCTCTGCTTCCAGGCGCGGTATCGGGGCCGTCCGTACCCGGAGGCTGAACTCCTGTTCTTGACCTGCTGCCTTCTGCTGTCGCCCGCGGCGCTGGCATCTGTCTGCTCTTTCCTGTGGAGCTTTATGATGTCATCTGGAATGAAACGAGAAGAGGAGAAATCCATAGCACCTGCACTTTCCACCCACAGTGATTCCCTCTTTGGGTGCTTGCAATTGTCCGCGGTAAACATGGAGCTTGCTGCTCTGCGAGCTGCACTGGACACACAATGAAAGATTAAGCTTAGCTTAGAAAGTATAGGATCAATTTACTGGGCTCCTGCGGGCTGGAGATTAGAGTGCAGCAAATGATTTAAAAATGTGCTACCATCCAGCACGTCCCCAACATGGGTAGGACAGAGATTTCAGACCCCATCCACCGAGGGATCTGATCCTGCACTCTTCCCACAAGCCTAAGGGAAGATGTTTTTGAAGGGGCACCAGGAGCTCAGTGCTGGGCAGAGAACTTTTTTGAGAAGGTCTGACTTGAGTGGCTGTAGGAAAGGTGGTCAAAGAGAGGAGGATGTGACAGCTGTGGAGCCACTCAGACCACGCACAAAGTACTTTCAAATGCAGAGCTCTATCAAGAAACAGCTCAGGCCCCTCACTTCTCAATCAGCTGGTCTGCAATCAACAGGATATTCTTAATTCAAGCTGTTCTGATGAAGAGGAACGGCAAAGGCAAAGGGACGTCTCTTCATTAATTCGTATTTTCCAACATTTTCTTCTTTTAACCCCAAATCTTCCAGAAAATACTTTGCAAATAATAAAAGCCACATCTGTGAAGCTCCAGGCAGAATGTTTAAACTTGAACAAATTAGCAAGAAATGAAGTGTCCAAAACAGGCCCTTTCCCAGGCAGTGGCTACTCCAGCTCCTTAAGGTATTACTGGAGTCAAAGGACAGAAGTACCACTCACTTTCAGTGGGTGCTTACCACGAGTTATTATACCCCCAGCACTGGTCCCTTGTCATTTTCCATCAAGAACTCCTGTGTCCAAATGAATACAAAGCCCAAGGAAAAGAAAGGAGAGCAGATGTAAGAATAGACTGCTTTTGTGATTCCTATTTCAAGTCTGCCAGGAAAAGAATAGGCTGGGAGATGCTGGGCCATGTTCTTGGGATGAATTTGCTAATGCTATCAGCTAAGTGTGCCTTTGGGACATGTGTGATTTGGAGCACAGGATGCTTTGAAGCATTCTGAAAGCATTCCTGCACGCTCTGCAGGAAGGTGACCGAAGGCATCCAAGGGTGGGCTGTCCACAGCGTGAGGAAGTGAGAGGGGCCAAATGCTCAGGTGCCTGATCTGTCACCTTTGTGTCTTTTTTGTTTGGGTATGAGTTGTCACCCTCCTTCTGTGCTTATAAACACGATGGGGTTAACAGAGCGATAATGGACTACTACACAAGGCTGCAAGGGGATTCTGAGAGGTCATTTATGGTACACCTATGCCGTCAGGGCAGAATTAAATCTATCAGGGCAGCTTTAGAGCAGCTCCTGCAGTTTTTCTGTGACTGCTAACTCATGTAAGGCACAAATACACCTGAAAGCACAGAAAAACCACCTGATGGAAAAAGTTCTTCACCAAGGGGCTCTTGTTTTCCAATTCTCTCTTCTACCCTGAGTAAGGTGTATTCTGGATGGAATACGGAGTTGGACCACAGGAGGTCTGACCGAGAGAAGCACTAAGGGAGAGCAAAAGCAAAGGGAGCATCACACATCAGCAAAGAGAAAAAGGGTGTGCAATGCTATGGGAGAAAAATATATCACAAATGAGGGATCCACTGTTACTATAGCTCCTCATAGAGACATTAAAATAAGGGTGCATCAGCCAAGGGATCAGTTTGAGTTTGCAGTGGAAAATGTTCTGCTGTTCCTGAAAAAGGGGTCTTTGCTGGGAAGAAATGACTCAACGTTTCAGTTAGGAAGCTGACCCAATAAAAGGTGCTGGTGGACTTCCACAGCAGAGACGCCAACATGATAATCCACCAAGATCTCTCGTCCATGCGTCAGAATCCAGGCCTCGAGAGTTCACGACAGGGCGGTTGTTGGTTGTTTATGCACAGCCCACATTCCCAGTGCCAAAGGAATGGCGAGCATCGGAGCAAGCTGCTATAAATAGCAGCACGGCGAGGCCATGGCTCCCCTTCCCATGTCACAGGGGGCTGGTTTGCGTGAGCCCCCCGGGCCGCTCTCCCGTGAGCTCCGGGCCGGGGCCGGCCCGGCGCCGAGGCCAGGACCCCGCACGCACCTCCCCCGGCTGTGCTGGCCGCTGCCACCCGCACAGGGCACCCGCACGGCGGGGCCACCGCAGGGCCCGAGCCCGGCCCGGCCCAACCCGCACACACCCACCCGGCTCCCGCCGCCGCACGGAGCCCCGCGGGGCCGGCCCCGGGGCC
>VXBT01012572.1:9301-33579 GCA_013400235.1 Oriolus oriolus
GGGGTGAGGGAGCTGCACTGCCGCAGCCGGACTGTGCGTGGGGGCCGGGGCGGAAGAGCCGTGGAGCCGCCCCAGCCGCTCTCCGCGCACACACGCCTCGTCTCGGAGTGCCCCGTGGGGTTGTGGTGGCGTGCGTGGGTCAGCAGCCCTGGTGTTTGTGTGCGGTGTGCTCAGCCCTGGGCGGAGTGCGCACAGCGCAGTCAGCTGTGCCTCGCTCCCTGCAGCTCGGTGCTCCTGCCTTTGCTGTGGGCGCGGTTCCTCCGCGGGGGTCAATCCGCGAGCGGCTGTGCTCCGCTTGTGAGGAAACGGGTGTTTGTAATGCTCGTGAGCCCTCATCTGCTCCTCCTTCCTTTTCCCAAACCCGGCATTTTGGCAGGTTGGAGAAGAATCAGATGCAGGGGTTTTTATTAGCTTCCCAGCAGTTTTTGTGGGAAGTGGTGGCAGCGTAGACGGATTTGTTGATATTCTTGCTAAAGGTTATAATGTGATATTTGTTCAGTATCAGAGAATCTACTTAGCAGCTGTATTTCGAGATAAATCCAATAAAGCCTACCTCTGCTCAGTCACTCACACAATTCCATCAGGAGGATCTGTGTTGGTGATTTATGGCTTTATGGGGCTATATCATTGTAGAACAAATATTTAAAATTGAAATGAATTGTGATTAGTTTAGGAAGCTTCTTTCTGGGTGCATCTTGGCAGCACAGTTATGTCCCTCTGTGCCCTCAGCACTCATGTAGCATTCAGTGTTAAGAACGGTAACACACTGGACAGACTTAACCTTACTTGGACAATTGTCTGCTTAGCATTTCCCTTCCTAAACTTTTTAGTTTTGAGTTAAAAAAAAAAAAACAACCTGTAGTCTTAAGTGGATTTTGTTTATAGCTGCATTTTAAAGTCGTATGTTTTAACACATGTCCACAGGGGGATTTCTTGTTTCCTAAAATTTCATCTGGGGCTCAAAGGTTTTAAATTTGGTATCTTGTATCTATCAGAATTCTTATTCTAGGTGAATTCTTGCATAATTATATTAAACATATTTTGAGAGAGCTTAAATGACTTGCTGCTTTTATAGTATGTGTACAGACATGATGTTGGGGACCTGCCTGTAGCAGCCTAAGGTTCTCACATCAGGATTTTTTGCCACTCGAGCTGAAGCTGAGTAGGGGCACTCTGCCTCACAGCTTTTCAGCTGCCTACTTAGTTATGTTTTTGTTGTGGTGGTGGTGGTGTGGTTTGTACAAAAAGGTGCTGTGGAAAGCTCTGATCATCTTGCAAGGCTAAATTTTATATCAGGTAATATGATTTAAAGAAGCAGATTATCTCTTTTTTTGGCTATGTAGTATTAGCACATTTGAAAATACAAGCTGAGAATTGCAGGTCAAAAAAGATTGTCTTGGAAGCTTCATCATTGGGAGTAGCCTAGTTTTTATTTAGTGTTGCAGAAAACATAGCATACAAACTTCATTTCATTAAAGAAATACTGTAAACTTGATAAACTAAATCAATTTGTCCACTAGGTGTCCGTAGTTCCAAGCAGGATGAAGCTTGAAAGGATGCTACATGATGAAGCTTCAAAGTAGCCAATATTTGTTGTGATTACAAGCTTCTTAGTGTTTCTTTTTCTCAATGTTTTCAAATTACATTCCAGGTTTTTTTTAATATGTTGAGCCTGAGTGCAGTTTTGCTTTTTCTTTGAGCCTATTTTACGTATTTATTTCTCTCTTACCTTCCAAACAACAAAGTATTTTTTTCTGCCAACTTCACAGGACTTATTTCTACCTCTGTATTGTGTAGTTTGGCAAAAAACCCGGCAAGGATAAGTTAAATGTATTAAAGAAGCATGAAACTACGTTTCAGCTTTTCAGAGCTGCATCATAACATTTGATAATTCTGTTCTTGTTCATCTCACTTTCTTCCCTTTTTTGTGGGTAGGGTCCTAAGTTTGGAATTGAATAAAGATAGAGATGTGGAAAGAATACACGGAAGCGGTATTAACACCCTCGATATTGAGCCTGTTGAGGGAAGATAGTAAGTACATACTTCAGTTGGTGAAAGTGTACATAAGCAATTCACTGTGTTTTGGTACTGTGGATTTGTTTTCTTGCTGGAGCACTGTATTATATTGAGCATATTGAGATTATGAGTGTTTTAACTTTTGTGCCTTATTAACACTTTCAGCATGTTATCTGGTGGATCAGATGGTGTTATTGTACTTTATGACCTTGAAAACTTGAGCAGGAAACCAAGTTACACATGTAAAGCACTTTTTACTGTTGGAAGGTGAGTACTCCAAACCTCTGTTACAAGTACATGATATAACCCTTTTGTGGCAAGAATTCAACCTGCAAATTAATGCTTGTTCTTATTTTTAGGATAAAAAGACTGTAGAAAATAGTGCCAGAAATCTTTGAAGGCTAGTAGCAAAGATTGTTTCTTGATTTTGTCTACTCTAATAGTTACAATATGTGTACAGGGACTGTGGTATTGTTTGAGCAAATCTGTAGCAGTTTCAAAAGTTAAAATGAAGAGTATCAATTGTACTCCTGGAAACTAAAGTTAGACAGTTTTATGTTGCTGTAGACACCACAAAAAGAAGTCACGCCTAGTACTCTAACTTCATATTTTAACACTACAAAAAACAAGACGGGGGGAAAAAACCCCAAAACTTCCTCCAGCTCATAATTTCTCACCTGTGCATTTTTCTTATTGTTTCATGTTGAAATTTGGTGCTTCTATGCCAGTAACTGAGAAAGAAGTTTTGGTACTGCTATAGAAACATTGCATGAATTCCCCAAATATATATAATACATGTATTTGAGTAAATGTACTTCTAAGCAGGAGGAAAATTATTTGCATAATCCCATTCATCTGTTTGGGAAAAAATCTATTACCTATTTGCAGTTGTTTGTTTTATTTCCCCCCTCTCTGTTTCCAGCTTTACTAGTAGCTATTTTTAGTTCATCAGGTGTTCAGCAGGTACAGAAGTGATTTATGCAGAGCTTCTTAAGAGCACGTTTGACTGAAGACATATGTGGTACTGAAAAAATGCAATGTATTTTTCTAAAGAACAGCGTACCACCATGCTGTGTGTAATCTTTATAAAGAGTCAAAGCCTTTATTGATTTGTTAGGCTGTCCCTGCAGGCAATACAAATTTTTCCATTATAGGCATTAAGTCTTTTAGCAAAAGCTGTTTTTTCTTTTATTTGGATGGCAGGGTTATCTAGTGGGTTAGAACTTCACCTAAGACTCACAGTAAGAGATATTCTACTTCGTAAAAGATTGGTAGCTGCATTTTCCCCTTATTTTTTCCCAGTCTACAAAGTATTTGAGGTCTAAGAGTCAGAGTCGTCATGAGTCAGATATACAAGAGCAGAACAGATTTGTAACAATAAAGGGCCATAACAATATCTTGGACCATAAGAAAGAAAAAGGCTAATAGAACATACATCACAACAAATGGGTAGGAGCAGCTGCGTTCGGTAAGTGTTGATGGCTGGGCTTCTTGCACAAACTTACTTTGAATTGTAATTAAGAATATATAATGACTATACGTCCCCAAATCTCAAAACTGAAATGATTTCTGAAACAGCTGCAGCAAGTTGAAGAAATTCATGCTAAGAGGGCACAACATAAAAGCTGTGAAATCTGTGCTAAAGTCATGGCATCATTAACTTCAGTTAGGTCAGTAGAAACATTCCATCCTTGAAGATACTGTTTAGGAGCATGGTTAGGTGGTAGTCTGTTTCTGGAGTAGGTGTTAATTTGCACAGATGCATCTTTTATTTCTTACCAGTTAAGGCATAAATTTTATTAGTACAATTGGATTTTGTGTGACACTGCTCTAAATGACAGGCTTATGATTATTATTGCTTAAATAACCTTAGTAGGTTTCTTGCCTCAATTATTTACTCCTAGTATTCTTCAAGCTTCCTAGTATGTTTTAAATACTTACTGTAACTAATTTGCTACAGTTTATATATACCTTCATTTATTTGGTATATTACTCAGAGTTCTTGACTTAATAAATGGATTTATCCTTAAGAAACACTTTCCCTCTGACTGTCTGGCTCCTATCTTTGAAGGATATAGCGCTGACATGTTGTGAAAGTTTACCTGTCTTCCAAACAGGGTAGAACGCGGGTCTGGTCTTAAAGTTGCTTAAAGAATAAACTCCTGCTAGAGGCCCTTTAAAGCTGTTTCTGTGTAGACCCTGAACTAGGCTTGCTGATGATCCAATAGTTTAGAACACCAAAAGAGAATTCCTTGTGATAGGCTGTGATTTACCCCATGCTTCTCATGTAGAACACAGGGCCACTATTGCAGATACAAAAAAAACCCAAAGCACTTTACCTGTTTTCCTGAGAGTCAGCACAGAGAGCTTTACCTGGTTTCATGATTCATGTTGGCCTGTGACAAAAACTGGCATTTGAGAGTAACCAAACAGTACCAGTTTCTCAATAATATTCAGATAATGCGTATCTTTAAAGTAGTCTCTACTACTCAAAACATGTCCGGGAAGAATGAATGACAGTGACCTTTCTATCCATAGAATTAATTCTATATTTGTCTTTAGTAGAAAAGGCTGGGATATTTTGAGTAATGGGAAATACTTCATATGGAATGAACTGGGAATAATGTACATCCTGAGACATGAAACTAGGCTGAACAGCATGTAGCCACTACTAGGCTTAGCCAGATCAAAGGTGATTCCTCCAGAGCTACTGAAGACTTTTTTAGTTCATTCCTCAGCCCTGTGGATTATGGGAGAATTGATTGTTCTGGTGTAGAGTTGAACACAGTCCAGTGCTGTGCACTTTTATTGTACCTGGATAATTAGTTCTATGGGTTTAGATTTTCTGCACAGTGCATAGGAGTGCCTCTCCAAGAGTAAGCTCACTCTGAGTCAGGCTTGATTTCCTGCCTCTGCAGGTACTGAAGATCTTTGGCTTGACCTCTGCCATGCTTTAACCCCAGCCAGCAACCAAGTTCCACACAGGTGCTTGCTCATTCCTGTACCAGTGGGATCAGGGAGACAATCGTAAGGGTAAAAGCTAGAAAACTCCTGGCTTGAGATAGTTTAATAGGGAAAGCAAAAGCTGCAAAAGCAAGCAAAACAAGGAACTAATTTACCACTTCAGCCATCTCCAGGAAAACAGGGCCCCATCACGCATAATGGTTACTAGGGAAGACAAATGCCATCATTCCAAACGTGTCTCCCCCTTTTTCCTTCTTGCCCCCAGCTTTATGTACTGAGCCTGATGTTACATGGTCTGGAATATCCCTTTGGTCAGTTGGGGTCATCTGTCCCAGCTGTGTCTCCTCTCAGGCACCCCCAGTCCCCTCACCAGCGTGTCAGTATGAAGAGCAGAAAAGGCCTTGGCTCTGTGTAAGCCCTGCTCAGCAATAACAAAAACATCTCTATGTTACCAACTCTGTTCAGCACAAATCCAAAACGTATCCCATGCTAGGCGCTGTGAACAAAATTGTTTCTACTCCAGCCAAAACCAGCACACCTCCCTGAAGAATAAATGCATGAAATCTGTTGACTTTTAGCACTGTGCCAGAGTAACAGGCCATTCTAGGATATGCCTCAGAGATGGAGTCATTAAACTAAGCTCAAAAGTTACTCAGTATCTCTTGCTTAGTATTGTCAGTGCTGGCTTCAGGCTAACTCTGCTTAAAGGTGTGTTTTTTGCTTTGTAGCAACCCAAGTAAGCAGAAAGGTTTATTAGCTTAGGTGAAATCAGATCTATAGATGTCATGTAAAAAGGGAAGATTTCCTCAACCCCTAGTGTTAGATTAGTCTGTCAATGCCCTAGGAAAGGGCTCACTCTATGTGTGGAATAACACTCTTCATTAATAAGAGAAAATCATGACAGGTTAAGGTTCGAGGCCTGCCGGTGATGGTTTCTGACTGCAAAAACATGTTCAGACCTATATACAGACAAGATTTAATCCCTAATAAAGCGCACATAGAGTAAGGTTCTTACCAACAGGTATCCCTCTGGGGAAGAAGACGAATCACCTTGTTGGTCAATCACAGAAGTTATGATGGAATTTTCCCTAGTTTTTCACCATTCTTGACTTACTTTTATACTATTCCATTATGTTTATTTGGAGCTTGAGTTACTGTACCTTTGCTACTGATTGGTGCAAAATTCTCTCCCTTTGATCTTAAAGGTACAGTCAATCAAATGCAGAGCACATGCTTGGTGAGGAGTGGTCTTACCTTGGAGGTGGGTAACTTGGGATTAGCTCAGCTGGTTAGAGCATGGTGCTGATAATGCCAGGGTTGTGAGTTGCCAGGTTGATGATCCTTGCGTCCTCCTTCCAACTGAGACTATTCTGTGACTCTGAACTTTGGGACAGAGGTCTGTGTTAGCATTACAATTAGGTAATTGTGGAATAGCTTTCAGTCATGCTCACCACATTCCATCCAGAAGAAGCAACTGCACTTCACCCTGTAATTCCCATATCATTGTAACTTCTGTTAGGATGTCAATGTAACTTTGCAGTTTCCTCTAATTTTACCCCCAGCCATTTTTCCACATAATCCACCCATGACTAATCGTGCAAGCTTCACAATATCCAAATAGAATTTGAGAATGTTTCACACTTTATGCAGTGCGGGTCATGTAATACATTTCTAGTATGTGGTTATCTGTTATTAGTGGAGGTAGCCAATAGACTAATTGTTTCATGATCATCCAAACCTTAACATACAATATAATTATTAGAACAAAAAGCAAAAGAGTTACCATCAGCAAAATGACCACAGGGTGAAGTACTCTGTTGAGAATTCTGGTAGCTGTTAGTGACTGTCCAGAAAGGGTATCCCACCACTGGTGTTCTCCATCTTTCTTCACCTACTCCATCACATGATTTATTTTTTCCACATCATGATGGACAGTGAACAAAATCTGTTGTCCACTTTTTTGGGTTTGTTTTCAACAAGCAGCTCAGGGCTTCATGCTGTAACAATTTCTTTACCAGCATGAGGTTCATACGAATGGGAGTAGGCTGCAATCTCAAATCAGAGTATAATAAGATCCTAATATTTTAATAGGATACAATAGGAGCTGAATAACTGAAATTACATTCCATAATGTTGGCAAAGTTATAGCACAATATTAGAGTGATTACTTGTATCTACAATAATGTTACCCACAAATACGAAATCACAAGAGGGTCTCATACAAGCTCATCCTTTACCAATATACACAGTTTCCAAGTTTTCATTAGGATGAATCTCAAAATGAGAAATACATTGCTCAGTGTCAAGACAAATATCTTGGGTTTTGATGGTGTTACGTTCACAAATGTATCCTTGTTGCTCTCATGCAATGCGCATGTTGGCATCAGTAGTCTCCCATTTATTTCCTTCTTTTCAGGCCCATACTCTCTGTTCCAGAGAAGTTCTATTGTGGTTTAATCCTAATGCAATGACTGGGTATATATCATACACTGAAGCATTATGTATTGTTAACACAAAAGCTGTGGCTTTGCTGCAGATGGGATCATAGGTAAAATTGACTAACTACCAGCAGAACTGGAATTTTTTTTGAAATTCAATTGTATTATCCCAAATTACCTCTCAAATTTCGATGGATAATGGTTTCTTCACCTTCCCTTGTGATTGTAGCTGTCATCGATTGCATCTATAGTTGAGCTTGGATAGAAGTAAGAGCTAAAGAAACATTGGTTTGGACTACGCTAAGTGCATCTGTGATCAATTGATGGTCTTTTTCATTAACTCCTTCCCATCGATGTAATATATCCATTTGAAACAGTTCCCAAAGCCAAAAGGGAAGATCACGGAGGGTGTTTCAGTTTATTTAAGTCGCTATTTATTGTGACTAGTTTTGTTCCTTAGTAAGTCAGAGTCTGTGTCATTTAGACCTCCCCATCCTGTTCCCAGGATGCCAGTCACATCCCTCCTGGTTTGCCTGGAGGAAGTGAGGGTTTGTTTATGCAAACATGCTGTTCATCCTGCGTAAGAGGTTTTCAGGAGCAGTGAGCAAGCTGGTTGGATTGTGGAAACATTATTCCGCATAAACAGTTCAACTTATTTGAGAGGCCATGTTTGGTTAAATAACATTTACTGTATTCTTGACTAAGTAGGAACCAATGTTAGAGGTGTGAGGAGGCAATTTGATAGAAGCCTGAGGCTGAGTTGTTAAAAATGGCAGTTCAGCAATTTTGAATTGAAGGCCCTAGTTCAATCAAGAGTTTGGGTCTGTTCAAATGTCACGCTCCGGGGGCAGCCCAGCGGGCAGCCGAAGCTGCGACCTTCCAGAGGGAGCGTCCCGCAGGGGAACTGCCCGTCCAGGGGGTCTGTGCAGCTTCTCCGAGCAGAGGGTGGCCTCAAAGGTGTAGCAACTCTGGCTACAAGTGATTTCAGCTCGTAGTGATTTCAGCTCAGTGATTTCAGCTCGTATGAGGCCACCCAGGCAGGCCCGGGGACGGAGAGAGACGAGGGAGCCTGGCGTGGTGAATTCCACAGGTGAGCTTTATTCAGCCACCCCTGTGAAGGGAGCCAGCGGCCAAGCTCACCTGGGGTCAGGGGTACAGCCAGGGTGTTTATATAGGGAAAGGCAGGGGTGGGGTGGACACCGGTTAGCCAGCAGGGTACAGACAATCTCCATAAGGAGAAGCAAGGCGTGCTGGGTCTGCTTTCTGGTCACCGTAACCTAAAAGGTTCTTATCTCTTGGGAGGCTCAGGTCTCAGACACCTTTTCTCCACGGGAGGGCAGACGGCTCTGATGCCAGGGCCTGACAGACCTCCACATTCAAAGACAAATCACAAGTGCTGGATGGGATATTTTAAAGGTATGGCAACACTCATGTTTAGAAGAACAAGTATGTATGGTTTTTTCCCTTCAGCATAATTCACTACACTTTGACATAGCTTACAACAGCATGTAAGACTGTTGTCATGCATTTAGTTATTCTGAATTCAGCATCCTATTGAGATGATGTCTCCTTTAATTCGTTTCAGAGGTGAAAGGTGTTGATTTTTATTCTCCTCTGTGATGACCCACTCCTGCCTATAAAAGGTAGTGTTATGCAGTGCTGCTGTAGGCAAATTTAGGCCAGGCATAGGTGCATCCAGTAGTACATATTCTCGTATCCATGGCAGTACTGAAGATCTACATCTCTGCATGATACCCCTGTTATACTTACTGCTTGTGGAGGCCGGGACACTTGGGAGAACAGTGCAAAGATAAGAGCTGATGCAAAGAAATCTCTTGAGCCCTTTTCTAGCTGCAGTTGAACTGTTCTGTCATAAGTACTGCATTTAGCTGTGATGGAGTTAATTTTCTTCATAGTAGTTTGTATAGTACTATGTTGTGGACTTGTAACCAGTCTTGATAACACACTGATGTTTTAGTGAGTGCTGAACAGTGGTTGGTAGTGTCAAGGCATTCACCATTCGTCACTCTGCCCCTTCATGCGGTGGACAGTAGGCTGTGAGGAAACACAGCTGAAACATCTGACTCAAATTGACCAGACACATATTGATATTCCATACTGTAAAATGTCATGTGCAGCAGTTTAAGCCTGTGGTGAAGGATTACTTTTGCATCACTTCGCTGGTTGAGCTTTTGTTTTGTTTTGTTTTGTTTTGCTTTGCTTTGTTTTGTCTTGTTTTGCTTTGTTTTCCAGGGGGAGTAGGGTTTGTTTTGATTTGTTCCCTTTTACTTATTAAAATATGTTTATCTCAATCCACCACTTTTCACACCTTTGCCATTTGAATGCTCTCCCTCGTCCCATTGCAGAAGGTAGAGTGAGCAAACAGCTGGTTTTGGGCCGCTAAAGCTGGATCCATGTGAATCCAGCTCAGATATGAGTAGTCTACTAGGTGTTTGAATGACGTGTTATTCAGAGCCTGGTCAGTTGAGTCCATATCCTGGAGCTGTCAAGATTAGCTCTGCTGTCTGTTCTTTGTACCACAGTTAATTATTAATTATATTGCATTCTGTAAGTATCCACAGTTCAGTCAAAAGTTTCCTATTGTTCTTCCTCTTTCATTTCTGAATGCAAATATAAATGAGTCTCAGTAACTTAGCCTACTGCTCTCTGGTGACTTTGGCAGACAGGAATTGCCAATCACTATGTAGCTGTAGTTATTCGCTAGTACTAATTAATTTTTTTAACTGTTTATGTGATTGAATTTTTCAGTGGATCCATTTCTAAGAAGCATAAACGGTTTGTAGTGTTAGGCCATCATATTTAACATTAGATCTGTAAACATGGCAACTTAAACATTTCAAAAGAAGTTTTTTATGCTTCAGACTGAATGTTTAGATATATGCTACAGTTGCCATATTTTGAAAATATGTTTCTTGAAATTAAGACTCTTCAAAGTAATTAGTATTAGTTGAATGAAAATCAAGCCAACGAAAATATAGTTCTTGAAAACTTCAGGAAATATTAAAATAAATGTTTATGTTTTCAACTTGTCAAATACCAAGATAACTACAAGATGATTATCAAAGTTCTAACCAATTGGAATATTTTCCTTGATTTTAGGAGTCATCCTGATGTACATAAATTCAGTGTGGAGACAGTCCAGTGGTATCCTCATGACACTGGCATGTTTACATCCAGCTCATTTGATAAAACCTTGAAAATATGGGATACAAATACTTTACAAGTAAGAGAGTTTCGACAGCTTGCAACCTTCTTTGTGTACATGTTATTCATTGCATATCTGAAGTTCTACCAGAGTTCAACAGGACTATGCATCCAGAAAATGAAAAACAGGCACCTGTTAGACCTGTGGGTGCAGCAGCAGGGTGATGTGGTCCTGGCATTTGTGTACACCTTCGTGTGTACCTGCCCATTTCTGAAGACCTGAGTGTCTAAACTGTAGGAGAGCTTGGAACCCTTGGGACAGTTCCTTTCTGCTTTTGCTGTGAACAGGAATACAGCTAGTTGAATTTTTGCTGGGTAAACTTGTCCAGCAAGGTCTAGTGTGCAGTTTGTTCTTGGGGATTGTTGAGTCTAATGGCAGTGTACAGCAGGGCGACTTATTTTTAATAACCAGCACTTTTGAAGGACTGGTGGTCTTGGTATGCAGGATCCAGGTCCAGAATTCTGCTGTTGTAAGCAGTATGGACACCATTTCTAAAAATTGGTAGAGACTGAGAGAAACCCGTAAAAATATGCAAACGAGTATAACTGGCATCAATAAGGTAAACAGATTATTTAGGAATTTATGTTGCTTTGACTCACTAATCCTCACATCTTGTGCTGAACTGTGAATTCATGACTGCAGTTTGTCCTGTTCCCTATGAATGTATTAATGAATTTACATTGATACTGTTTGACTGCTGTTTCACGCTTAGTGAAATAATTTTTTTGAAAGGAGGTTTGTCATTCTAGGGACATAATAAGGAATGAAACTTTACCTCCTTTTTTTTTTCTTTTGTTTTTTTGTGTGAGATATGAAGCTATGCTTGCAGTTGCTAAATCTTCTTGCAAACAATTAAGTTTCCAGATAGTTCTGCAAGCATCCCTTGAAAGACACAGTGTATATGTAAAGGTTATTGAATGACCTGTTCTGCCACCAAATGGTGTTTTTGAAAGTACAGACAACTCAGTTTTAAGAGATTTTTCATATACAGTATTTTAGAATGAGACAACAAAAGCAGTTTACCTGGAAGCAATTGTACTTATTAAAGTAAATATTAAAGTTTATTAAAGTAAATGTGTTCCATTAATTTTGAACACTCATAAGGCAGATAATAGTTTTATATGGAAGTGTTTTATTTTTTTAGGAATTGAAAATAGTGTGTGGTATGTGTGAATGACAAGGGGCTTTAAACTTAGTTTTTAAGTGCCTTCTTCCTGTTGACTCTATTTCCATATTATAACCTTTTTGTTTACTTACTAGCTTTATTTATTTTTGATAACTGTAATCATTGCCATACATGCTTCTCATTAGCCAATTTTCTTGGCCTGTCTTTTGGGTTGTCTCAGCTCTAGTGTTGTCTGTTGGAAACAGACTTACTTCATGATGTTTGTGTGATCTGGCTTCTAACCAGGAGTAATCATTACTACGTAAACAGTAATATTTGTATTAGTCCTACTTGTAGCTGTTACTTGAAAAATAATGTTGAGCATTTACATTCTGCTAATATACTTGCATTGTGATTAATTTAATATTTTTACTATCAGCCTGCAGATATATTTCACTTTGAGGGAACAGTCTATAGCCATCACATGTCTCCAGTTGCTACAAAGCATTGTTTAATAGCAGGTATGTATCTGTTTTTACAGATATATATAGATATAGATAGATAGATAAAGTTTCTAGTAATACGTAATATTCAGTTGGGTTTTTTCCACTGCTGTGTCTTATTTTTACATAAATCAAGTCTTCATGAGATGTAAGTTTACTGGTAAAATAAAATACTATCCATTAGTTGGATGATGTCAATGAGAGTATCATATTTGTTCTTCTGAAATAATGCATCAATCAATTCTCCTTACTGATAGAATTCTTAGCTATAATTAGATAATTTCATTACATAAGTGAGCATTTGAAGGTTATTAGATCCAAATATAGTAAATTGTGTAAACAGATGTGTATTGCTTACATGTGTACAGTTTAACTATGTTTAGCAAAAAAAATATTTGAGGAGGTATTTTTAAGTTTCCTAAGTACGGTCCTGTCTACCTCCAGTTTCTAAATTTTGCTTGTTACATGGTAAATTTGTTTGGTCTAAAAATGTAAATCTTAATAGAAGCATTGCTCTGACTGAATGAGCAGTTATGCAGCTAGCATTTTTCTTCTGTTTTTTTGTCATTGCTAAGATTTTTTGTTGTTGTTGTTCTCTCCAAAGCAGGGGGGTATTTTAGCTGTCTTTGTTTCTCTTGTTACAGTTGGTACCAAAAGCCCCAAAGTACAGCTCTGTGACTTGAAGTCTGGATCCAGTTCTCACATTCTGCAGGGTACTTTTTAGTCTGAAACATAAATGTTAAACAATAACTACTTTGAGTAAAAACAAGTCCTGTAAAGAAACGCTGTATACAATGTATTCTTTGTGAGTAACATGACTAATTTATTTATAGCCAGTTGTGAAAGTTGCACAGTGGCAAAAGGTTCTTTTGGTTGGTTTTCTAGTGCTAATGAATTGCAGAATACAAACACTAATCAATGAGCAGTTACTGTGGATGTTTGGGCATTTTCATGATCTAATCAATACTGATTACTGTTTATTACGTGTGAAGTGTAGTCATTGGTTTGAGGGGTTATAGAGTGCCATTTTAAAAAAAAAAGACTGAGTAAAACAACAGAAACTCCCTACCACCCCCCAGAAAAGAAACCCCCTACCCAAACAAAAAAAAAACTTCACTGCTTTTAACAAAATATCCCATGGAGGTGTTTGAATGGATTTGTTTAGAAGTTCCTGATTTCTGTAGAACAAGCTTTCTATAAAAGGATGCTATCAAATCATTTGCATTTTCCTAATTCATTTAAATATAAGGTTTTATTGTTCCATAATCCATTACTTTTGGCACTTAATGAGAATTTGCCTTTTGTCTCTCTTTTCTAATGTGTACTTTTTGGGGTGTCGGTATATATACACATGCTCAAGAGAAGGTAATTATGAGGCAAATCTTCATGCTTCAAACCAGCTGAGTAAGAGACAGATCTGATCTAGAAATTGTAGAGAAACTTTAGGTCAGACACAGCATTGTGCAAATGCAGCTTTATTTCTTCACTGGCCAGCTAAGTCTAAAAGGAGCCAAGGTGGTCTTTTTGTGATGCAGAGCTTAAGCCATTAAACTCTTATGAACCGAATAGGCTACAACAGGCATCTCGTATTCTGTCTCTAGAACCAAGATCTCCAGAGAGGGCAATCACAAAAACAGTTCTCTAAAGATCCCATTTGGTTTCATCTGGGCTTCTTAATTTTAGCACAGGAGTTAATGCTTTCCAAGCACAAGCTCTGTTGTGTCTTTGTACACAGCATGTAGTACCCTGTTACCTCAAGTACAATACTGGGGGAGTAAGAGGGAGGAGAATATGTTATTGATTTAGCATAATCTAGTAATTCTTTGCAGAACTGAAGCAATCAGTAGTCTCTTGACCATACATATGAATATTTTCACATAGGCTAACTCTAGCAGCTGAAGTGGAGGTAAATGCATGTCTGTAGTTTAATTAATGGATCCAAATAAATTTGTCTGCCCTGAGCCTTCCAAGTGTATCCTGTAGTACCTGTATCTTGGAGAATTTTCTTATTATCCTGGTCATCACTGTCCTTTGATTAATTTGAGTGATGGGAAGGCACCTACTAGAAGATGCACCAGGAGCAAGGTGGTTCACACCACCTCTAAACTGCATTAGCAGAAATGTATTTGTATGATTTAGTTTCTTTCTCAGCGATGTGTTTCTGTTGTTACATGAAGCATGATTTCAGTCTTTCCGTTTAGGTCATCTTACCTTTCCCGTTGTCTGTATTTATTTAACATTACTTCCCCAGTTTTAAAGTGTGTGTGTGTGTCTGCATGTGAGTGTGTGTAGAAATACATATATATATATATATACGTGTGTGTGTGTGTGTGTGTGTATTGGAAAGGACCTTTCATATCATTCAGTCCAGCTGTTCACCCAGCACTGCCAAATCCACCACTGAATTATGTCCCTGAGTGCCACACCACATCTACACATCTTCTGCATATCCCCATGGGTAATGACTCAACCACTGCCCTGGGCAACCTGTTCCTGCCAGAATTTTATTTGGAAAATATAGGATCCTAACAGCCAATCAAAACCTCTATTGGTGCAACTTGAGGCCATCTTCCTTCCTGTTATGTATGTTACTCGGAAGACTGACCCCCCACCTGGCTACAGCTTCTTTTCAGGTGGTTTTAGAGAGCAATAAGGTTCCCCCAAGCAACCTTTTTTTCAGGCTAAACACTCCTAGCTCCTTCAGCTGATTCTCACAGGACTTGTGCTCCAGATCCTTCATCAGCTTCACTGATGTCATAATAGTTAAGGGAAAAAATACCACAAATTCAAGACAATACTCTTCGAGGATAAAATGAGCAAAGTTTTAATTGTATGTAAGGTAAATACAGTTTATGTTGGACATTATTAAAGGATTTGAAGAAAAATAAATTGAAAGTTCCTTCTGTGTATGAGAACACCAGCGCTGCACAAAAAGCTGTGACTGTGCTGTAATGTGTTTTGCGTAGGTAAAACCATCTTTATTATCAAAAATTATACACATGTAATGCTGCGTATATCACTTTCTGCTCACTGCAATCCCACTCAAGCAAGAGGAAGAAAGAGAAATAATTTCTATCCCAAAACAATATAGTTTCACAAAACTCTGATTGATGTTACTATTCAAATTATAATTCTGAGTTGGTGAATCCTATACAACTAAATACTTGCTTTTACTTTCAGTTATTTACATAAAATGGTGTAATAAGCTTTTTCATGTAATTTTTAGGTCACAGGCAAGAAGTGTTGGCAGTGTCTTGGTCCCCACGTCATGAATATATTTTGGCAACAGGAAGGTAGGGATGCTGGTGAACTGTTATATATGCACTGAAATATTTGTCTGTAAAAATTTTATATATTCTTTGTGCAGACCTTTTACAATTCGAATGCACTTCTAGAGTTAATCTTCTTCATTCACAGTTTTATAGCTTTTCCCTAGGAAAACGAAACATGAAGAGCTGTACAAGTCATGCTTTTTTTATAGCAAGTTTGTACTGAGTTTTGCAACACTAACTAACTACAGGTGTACGAAAATGATAGAATATTAAGGAAATACTCAATTCTTACTGTTTATTAGTGTGTGCATTGCTAATCTGTTTTATAATAAAGTAAAACATGTCTAGCTCAAGTTACTATTCTGATAATCACAATTATGTCAAAGAGAATAACTTGGGTAGCTTAGCTGACTTGTAATAACTTTACAAGCTGCAGTAATTCAGTGAATGTACGTTGATATTCCTGGGCTTTTTTTGTTGTCTGTCCAGACGTTTTTAATGAAAAAAATCCTTTTGACTTGTTTATAACTTTTGCATATGTTACCTTTTGATTATAGTATGACATTTCTTGCTTTTTTAGATGCCCTGTTTTTTTTCTTCTGATTTGCAGACAGGAATGGCTGTTTTATAAGTTTAGAGTGAAACTTGATACCAGATTTGCAAACTTTTGGTTTCTGAAGTCAGGCTTCTGAAAAGCTCATTGCAGTTGGAAAATGTTTTAACAGTGTGTTGTTTAGGGGTTTGTTTGTTTGTTTGTGGGTTTGTTGTTGTTGTTTGTTTTGTTGTAGCAGATGTAGCAGATGAAAAACTGTTTGCTTGTAGACGACTTCTGTACCAGTCATAGAGTAGATCTGTGATAGCAGAAGCCCAGGTTCTCAGACCACCATTACAGACAATGCTGGAGTCTGTACCTACAGTTTTATCAGCAGAAGAATTAGGAAGTTTATTCCCAGTCTGCGTATGTTGTAATCAAAGAGACAAGTGTATTTTATTACAGATGAAGAAGATTCACTCTTAGGTCCTGATAGTATACCAGCTATAGTTACTAATACGGGTAAATGAAAGTCTGAAGTCTGTCTTAAAGTGTTTTTAATGGAATTCTGTTTACTTGAGTGTGCCCACATGGTGAGCGGTTCAGAATAGTTGCTGGACCAAGGTGAGTGCCAGGTGGGTTGGCCAAAGACAGTTCCTGAACCATGGTGCACTCAGTTTCCCTAATTTATGCAAATCTGTTTTTCTTAGTGCTGATGGTAGAGTAAAACTGTGGGATGTGAGGAGAGCTTCTGGATGTCTGAGTACACTTGATCAGCACAACGGGGAAAAGTCCAAAGCATCTTCTGAGGCAGGTAATACAGAATATAACTGGTGGTAATTCATATGTAACTAGAATCATTCTAATATTGCATGAATGTTTTGAATACTAAGACCAGCAAGGAGTGTAGTGATAATCCAGTTGTTAGTTCATAACAGAGGCCATTCAGCTTTGTTCAGTTACTTCTGTTGTAGAGTCAGTGTTTGTTGTTTGCGATCTTGTTTAGAGGGATTGTCTTAACAACAGCAGTGTATCTGTTCTAAATGGCTTTCCTCTAAAAAGGAAAATTTTGTTATCTTTTTTATGAGTAGAAGAATTCATTTATGCTGTATATTAGCCTCTGTATAACCATGAATTCGATTGAAATTCAAGAAATTACTGAGAGGAAAATGGTCTAAAGAAAGCTAATACTTAGTCAAAAAAGGAGAAATACTCTTTAATGAAAAACAAAATTCGATGTAACTCCAAAGACAATTAGTGGCATTTTACACATTCCTTTGAATAACATGTTGACTTGTTCAATCATAGCATCTTTCTTTTCAACTTTATTTTTGTCTGACAGGTTCAAGATGATTTTTTGGTAATCTAATGTCAGTAGACTAGGGCATTTAATTTATTGAAATATATATGAACTAAACCAATAGCAGGTAATAATTCTTTTCTAATAAAATGTTTAAAAAGCAGATCACACTTTTGCCTAAAAGGTATGTCTAAATTGGGTACCGCTGTATAATGCAGAGAGGCCTTATCCTGACCGCTTCAGAGCTGACCAAAAGTTACAGCATGTTGTTGAGGACATTGTCCAAATGCATCCTGAACACTGACAGGCTGGGGGCATCAACAGCTGGATGATAGATTGATCAGAACTGGCCCTTGAGTTGCACCCTGAGGAGCATTGCTGGTGCCTGTTAGCTGGCCAGATGCTTTTATGGACAAAAAGTTAAAATTATTAATTAACTAAATGTTACCATTTAAACAGCACTTCCTGTGCTCCACATTGAAGTAAAAATGTACACAAAGTTGTGATTCTTCTCTAGAAGCCTGAGCCAGCTCTTTTTCCTGGCAGCAAACACTGCTCACAATGGGAGAGTTAATGGCTTGTGCTATACAAATGATGGACTTCACTTGTTAACCATTGGTACAGATGATCGGATGCGACTCTGGAACAGCTCCACTGGAGAAAACACCTTAGTAAGTTTTCAGGGAACTTCCATTATGTTTTTACTTTAATTTCATTTTAAGAGATTTATAATTTCTGCTGTTGTCAGTAGAACTTTGAATTCATTTTCATAAAGGATGTAACTGCTCATTTCATCACTAGAAGATTTGGTGAAAATTTTTTTCTTCCAGATTTCTTTTTTTCTACTTATCTTAAAGAAAAAGAGTATGAAGAAGCCTGGATCTACTTAAAGATTGAATATGGTAACTCTAAGTTCATGAATTTGAGAGTATAGCTATAAAAGCTTCATACAGTAATAAAAAATTTAATAAGCAGTGACCGTTGGTAGAAGGTTTTGGGGTTTTTTTAACTATAAGTTGTCAGTGTACTATCTGTAGAGCAGTTGGCCATACCTGAGAGTTTCACTGACTGCCTGGCTTTCTTGCAACTCTC
Source organism: Oriolus oriolus (assembly GCA_013400235.1). Lineage (NCBI taxonomy): Eukaryota > Metazoa > Chordata > Aves > Passeriformes > Corvidae > Oriolus > Oriolus oriolus. Next base: position 27,750 of record VXBT01012572.1, read on the forward strand.
TTTCTGTTTTTGTGGAATCTCTTTTGTGAAGTACATGGCAGTGTTAAAAATATTTTTTTATCCTTCCCTCCAGATTTGTGTTGTAATCACATAGCAGCAGGAATGAGGGGTGGGAAATGTGTTAAACCTCTACTGCTACTCCAGTCATTTCAATGGCTTGTGGATTTTTTTGTGGTGAAGGTTCTTATTTTAGTTTTCTGTTCCATAAAGAAAATTGTTTTCTTTGTTTATTTTGAAAGAAAAGCATACTAGGTAAGTCAGTGTCCATGGAATTTTAGTCAGCTGTAATTATGGTCTGTCATTGCTGTCAGGAAAGGAAGAAATTTTACTCTGCCTCAGAAATCTTTTAATTCTGCTGCTTAGTTTCAGAATAGAGAAAAAAAAATTCCTTATAGGTATTTAAATAAATAGACTTTTTTCCATACTACCTATATTTACCATCTTCTTCTCAGCACCTCGTATACAAACATCTTTCTGGCTTCAAATCACCATCACCAAAGTACATTATACAGTTTTTCACTCTCCTATTACCAGCTGGATCACTGGTTTTTTTGTTTTTCTGTGCCTGTTAATTCATTGACTTGTTTCATAGGCTATTTTACAGTTTTCTAATCCTCTATGGAACAGCTTGATCCTGCTTTGCATTTTCAAGTCCAGAGTTACATTGTCCGTAGTACTGTATTTTCAGACACTGCCCAGAAGTATTGCTTAAAATAATTTTAAGGCATTAGCAAAGAAATACATGCATGTCCAAGTAATACAAGTTCACACTATAGTCCTTATATTTCCCTGACTAGCCCATCCTTTTGACCTAAATAATTTTTTTCTGTATCTTGTAGAAGGTACAGAAATTAAGCCATACATACAATTTTCTTTTAACAATGTCACTCTTACGTATGTGTTAGCAAAATTCTCTGTGTTAATCTTAAATCTCCCTACCTAAAACTGAAGGCCTAGACTTGAGAAAAAAAAATCCCAATGGTGAAATCTTTTGACTATAAGCTAAGAAATTTGTAAAGTTCATCAAGTAAATATTTTAACACATCTTGAAATTCCACCTGAACATGAGGAAGAACTTCTTTGCTGTGTGGATGACTGTGCAGCGGAACAGATTGAACAGAGAGGCTGTGGAATATTGCTTCCTCAGAAATATTCAAAATTCATCTAGACTCGAGTAGTGTGGTCTGGGGCACCATGCTTGAGCAGGGAGGTTGGACTAGATTGACCTCCAAGGGTCCCATTCAGCCTTACCCATTCTGTGAGTCTGTAAGCCTACTTTTATGATAATTAAACTCTATATGATGATTGAGAGAGATTTTCTCCTTTTTATTATACTTTTCTTACATGGCTGCACTTTGCTATGAAATAGCATACTTTAAAAAGGACCAACAGGTAGCCTTCTTTCTTGCCTGGCTCATGGTGGCTGATGCTATATTTGCCTCAAGCAATTGATGTAGTACAGATTAAGAACCTGACCACAATACTGTGTTAGAATATTTACCTGATGAACTTTACAAATTTCTTAGCTTATAGTCAAAAGATTTCACCATTGGGATTTTTTTTTCTCAAGTCTAGGCCTTCAGTTTTAGGTAGAGAGATTTAAGATGAACACAGAGAACTTTGCTAACCTTGTACACAGCAGTGAATTCTGGTTGTCACCAAAAGTTAAGAGCCTAAGTTATAGGACAATACTGTTTAAAACATTTTTGGGTTTTATATATAATGCTATATAGTATTAATGATTTAAAATTTATAATACTGCTATTAGAAAAAACAATTCTTTTAAATCATAAGATAATGTGTGTATTTGAGGTGTTCATAGTGGATTTCTCCCTCTTCATGAAAAAAATAGTCAAAATTGTAATGCTTTGTTAAATTTGTATAGAGGAAGGCTATACTGTTTCCATGAATTTATTTCTCTATCTCCTCATAAATCCACTTTTGATGTCTGATAGGACCTAATTAGACTGATATAACCAACTGGAATATTTCCAAACACATTTGGAATCTTCACTTTCAATCTTCTTCTCTTGGACTTCTCTGTATAGGACTTGTCAAGAGGTTGAAACTCTCTGAAACTGTAGCTTGAGACATTAGTACAGATGTTAATAAGGTGCTCTTATACTACTTTAATTTGCAAGGCTTCCCTTACACCTCATGAGTAAGGTCTTAGAAATTTTTCTTATCAAAGCTACCCTGGGAGAAAATGGATGAATATTTTTTTATTTAACTTGTAAATAATTTCTTTTACTCATACCTTTTGTTGTTAATATTGTTGCTGTTACTGTTTGGTTTTTCATTGCTATTTCCAGTAAATTGTTTTTATTTCAACTCATGATCTCTGCCTTTGATGCTTTCAGTCTGAGGCAGGGAAGTGAGTGGAATTTCCAAATTGGAAAATACTATTCCTAAACCACAACTAGTGGCAATTCCTCAACCATGTGTAATTTCAGTGAGGGTTTAGGTGCTTGATGCAGATCTGGCATGCAACAGCCTGTGCAAATCCTATTTCTTAGTGTGGAATTGCTAATTTTTTGGAATTTCTTTCTTTCCTTTTCTTAAAATTGATATTAAGAAGAGTGAACTTTAATGGACATAAAAATAATTCTCTTGATAGACATCTGTGGTTTGAAATATCAAGAGATATATTAACATAACCCAAAATTAATTTTATTGAGTATTAAACATGAAGTACAATTGACCTTTTAATATAATTTCCTGTGGGTTTACTTAATAGCTATGTAATCTATGTGATCATTCGTTTTGCAGGTCAACTATGGGAAAGTCTGTAATGAAAGTAGGAAAGGACTCAAATTTGCCATCTCTTGTGGCTGTAATCCAGAGTTTGCCTTTGTTCCGTATGGAAGTACCATTGCTGTTTATTCAGTTTTCACAGGAGAACTGATAACTATGCTTAGAGGGCATTATAGTACTGTCAACTGCTGTGTATTTCAACCTCATTTTCAGGTAAGTAAAATACAAGCAGTATTCCAGACAAACAGGAATATTTATGCAGATTGGCATACCATTTGCACTATAAAAGCATTCACTTTTCAGGGGTATGCTTTAATCAAAGATCATAAGAGGGAGTTCTGTGGCTTACATGTCATGCCAGAAAAGTTTAGTAAAGTTTTTGGGATGACCTTTTCTGGAGTATGTTCCTTCCACTGCTTGTTTTATCTCACGTATATAGCTTCTCAATATACCTTTAGTAATCTTTTGGCTTGTGTGGTTATTAATAAACCATATGCATGAAGGCTTTTGCCTGTTTCTGTACGGCTGAACAGGAGGCATTTGTCTTTCTCAGAGATACCTGAGACTAACCACAGTAAGAAAGAATGTGAAGGGCATTAGTACTGCTGTGAGTACTGAGAAGGCTCTTAAGTACTTTGCAAGTGATCTTGCTCAAATGCCTGTAGTTACACTTTGGATAAAGTGTTGACAACATTTCGAGATCTTAAATTAGTCTGAGAACATTTCAACTAAGAAATACCACAGCATTACAGGGACTCATGGTGCTGACAGCTTTTTTTTTGTTCTTCTGTGCCTTTTTTTTCTTTTCGTCTGCCCCTCTGGTATATTTTTCTCTTGTAATAAAAGATTTAAGGATAACAAAGGTTAATTTGTTGTGAGATGCTTTAGAACAGATTGTTCATATGGCATGTATTGTGCCAAGAGCAGAATGGATGAATTTTCATGCCATTACACAGTTGCCCTCGTGTTAAGGATTGTATTTCATGTTCAACTCCTCCTTCCTTGCCTGTTGTTTCTGAGTATCAGGCTGAAATATTTGAGGCAGAAGGGGCATGTAATACCTTTTCATAACCTCTCGTAAAACGCATCAAAGAAGTGACTCTGGTAGCTTCTGCTTTGAGTCCAGTAACTTTGACTGAATGTTGCTGTATCACTGAGACAGACTTCACTGAAAATTATAGACATGTTACAGACACACAGGAGACCCCAAGCCACACTTTGCTAGACCTGGAAGGCGGTTCTGATATGAATGGTCAGTGAGAAACTACATCAACTGAAAGATGGAATATTCACATTGTAGCTAAAGCACATCTTTCCAGAATGTTCTTGAAAAGCTCTTTGTGTTTTCAAGAATAGTTTCCCAGCAAAACTTCTAGTGTGTTTATATAAAGTTACTTTTAGTGTTCTTTTTTATAAACTGAGGAGGTGAGGCTAATTAGGTCTCTCTGTAAAACATGTTTTACTTGTTTTACATGCGGTGTCTCTACCTTGGCATTTAAGATCTCTGGTAAAGGATCACTTGTATGCACACAAGAACTACATCAGTCACTGTATCTATAAGTCACTAGCTCATAAATGAAGTTATAATCAAACTTCATTTGTTTATCTGATGTGATTCCTGATTCTCTTTCAGAAGCCCCCTTTTTCAGAGTTCAGTTCTATACTGTAGAAATGTGACTGGATTTTCTTTTTCCGTAAATGCTTTGCTTTCAGTTGTATTAAATAGGCTGATGAAACAACATTGCTGTGATCAGGGTGTCAACACCAAAGGTAGTGGTACTGTTACTTTGACTGCTCACACATGTACTTCCAGGTATCTTATCCTATCTTGAGACAATTAAGTGCATTCATCAGTCTTTATGTATTCCCAATAGAAATTACGGTTTTGCCAGTAAAATTATTTTCCTTAGAATGTAATGTTGTTCGTAAAATTTATAGTCACCTGTTCTATTTTACTCTCTCAAGAATTATTAAATCAACATGCTGCAAAGTTATTCACAGCCGTACATTTGTATTTTGTTACTTGATGTAATTTTGCTTAATGAAACCTGCTCTACTGCAAACTGTGTTGAGTGATATTTATATACCTTTATTTTAACCCTACAGTAACTGAATCATTTAATAATCTTTTCCATTGTCATGTTTAGGATTAAAGAAATGTCAGTTCATTCATACATTCATGTTTATATCATTCTGCTTTTTCTTTTTTTTTTTTTTTCTTTCTGAATGGCATATCAGCTCACTTTCAGCTTTGGAATTTTTAAATACATATCAAAACATAATTAACTAAGCAAGCTGGAAGTTTTCCTTGGTGGTTCTTCTAAGTCTCTGGTGTAAGCTATGTATCCACTGGTGATATGTGATGCAATGGCTTTGTAACATTTTTTTACTTGTTAGCACTTTATTGGACTCCCGTATACTATGTTCTTAGGAAAAAAGGTCTACATCTTTTCTGCAGTTCTGACCATTTCCATCTAGTATTCTCTGTGATTGTTAAGCGTGTTCTTCATATTAACAGTCTTCTAAACTTCTTCTGCTGTCTTTAATCCTGGTGACTGATTTGTGTCCTACCCATCCTCAAATCTGGTACTTAGGTTTTTTTTACTGTTTTTTACTGTGTTCAGAATTTCTTACTGATATTGGTTGCTTACAGTCTCTCATGTTCTTTCTATTCATTAACTGTATTTTAATTGCTATCTTGTTTCACCTCCTAACTGGAATAGGCTCTAAAAAGAAACTTAAACTTTGCACCAATTATGTGTTTGAGGTGAGAAGTTGTTGCGATCCGGTTTAAACTCAGAGAGGTGAAGAAAGCTAAGTCTCTGTGCATAAATCGGAAAGAACTTAGAAGGTTCAAAATATTCCCAGATATGAGATTAAAACCGAACGAGGCTAGATGTTGATGCCAAAAAATTAATGTATTTTATTTAACAGTAAAAGAAGCAAAGAGAAGCAAAGAGAAAAGAAAGAAAGAAAGAAACAGAAAAAGAGGTGTGTGTGGGGGGTTGGGTGAACAGGGAAAGGTGACAGGGGTTAAGTGGTTCTTTTAGGTGGATCTTTTAAAGTTCTTAGTGAT
>VXBT01012577.1:0-15028 GCA_013400235.1 Oriolus oriolus
CAAAAGGAGCCCACTACAATTGCAGTATATGAAGAACAGCTCAAATGCCAGACAGCTGTGACAACTGCTGCTGACTAAAGGCAAGGCTTTTTCTGAATGATGAAACCATTGGGGAACTACTGCAACTGAAGTAAAGAATACTGGAAAGTCTATAGAGGCAATCTTCTCTAAGCTCCAAGTGATCCAGATTTTCAGGAAGGTAGTCAACCTATCACAAGACCATCTTGAATAAATGGGAACACATGGCTGGGCCCCAGTGCAAATGATCTTTGTTGGTGGAAATGAGGACAGGCAGCAAGGGAAGACCATAGAAACATTTTATAGGCATGCAGAATATTGTTGGAAAAGCCAAAGTTCAGCTAAGACTGAAATTGTCAAAGGACACCAAGGGCAAAAAGACAAACTTCTATCTGCACAGTTGAATATAAAGAATAAAAATCAAACACGTCATCATGAAGCCAAATGAAGCACTTCAATTAGTGACAGCGGACATGTCAAAGGCTGAGATACCTTGTGTTCATTTCCTTGGCCTTCACGGAAACAACGCCCCATGTTTCCCCTGCCAGAGCCCCCAGGAAGAGATCTGCTACCAGCAGTGGATGAACATTAATTCTGAACTTAGTTTGGCTATTGTGGTAGAAGATAATAAAAAATGTTTCCTTAAATAAATTCACAGTAAAAGGAAAGTCAAGGACAATCTCCATCCCTTATTTGGTGGTGTTCGGAAACAGTGACAAGGAATTAGGAAAAGGCCGAGGTACTGAATGCCTTCTTTGCCTCAATCTTTTATGGTAAAGGCAACTGTTCTAAGTGTACCCAGCTCACAGAGCTGGAAGACAGAGATGAGGAGCAGGAGGAAGCCCCCATAATCCAAGGAGAAATGGTTAGCAACCTGTTACACCCCTTACACATACAAGTCAATGGAGCTGGATGGGACTCATCCAAGGGTACTGAGGTTGCTGCCAAAGTGCTTACTGAGCCATCATCAGCCATTTCTCAGCATCCCTGACTAACTGGAAAGGCCCCAGTTTACTGAAGGTTAGCCAACGTGATGCCCATCTACAAAAAGGGTCACAAAGAGGATCCAGGGAACTGCAGGCCTCTCCTCGATGCTGCAGAAGGTCATGGAACTGATCATCTGCAGAGTCATCATGTGGTAGATGTCGAAGAACCAGGCAATCAGGCCCAGCCAGAATGACTTCGTGAAAAGCAGGTCCTGCTTGACCAACCTGATCTCCTTCTACAACAGAGCAAGCCACTTGTTAGATGAGGGAGGGGCTATTGGTGTCATCTACCTGGACTTTAGCAAAAACTTTGACACTGTCTCCCAGCATTCTTACGGAGGAATTGGCTGCTGATGGCTTAGATAACCGTAGTTTGTGTTGGGAAAAGAAATCTGGATGGTCGGGCCTGAAGAGTGTTGGTGAATGGAGTTACATCCAGAAGTGGTGTCCCTCAGGGCTCAGTACCGGGGCCAGTTCAGTTTAACATCTTTATCAATGATTGGATGATGGAACCGAGTGCACCCTCAGCCAGTTCACAGATAACACCATGTTGGATTGGAGTGTTGATCTGCTGCAGGTTAGGAAGGCTCTGCAGAGGGATCTGGACTGGCTGGATCAGCGGGCTGAGGCCAGTGGTCTCAGGTTCAATATGCAAAGTACTGAGTCCTGCCCTTGGGTCACAAACACCCCAGGCAGCACCACAGGCTGGGGGCAGAGTGACTGGAAAGTTGCCTGGAAAAGGACCTGGGGGTGCTGGTGACAGCAGCTGAACATGATCCAGGGTGTGCCCAGGTGGACAAGAAGGCCAGTGGCATCCTGGCTTGTACCAGCAGTAGTGTGGCCAGCAGGGCCAGGGCAGTGATCATTGCCTTGTACTCAAAACTGATGAGGCTCAAGCCTGTTTTCGGTTTTGGACCCTTCATGACAAGAAGGACATTAAAGTGCTGGAGTGAATCCAGAGAGGGGAAGTGAAGGTGGTGAAGGGTCTGGAGCACAAGTGAAGAGCAGCTGAAGGAGCTGGGGCTGTTTAGCCTGTAGAGGAGGAGGCAGCTCAAGGGGGACCTCATTTCCCTGTACAACTATCTGAAAGCAGACTGTAGCCAGGTGGGCGTTGGTCTCTTCTCCCATGCAGCAAGTGAAAGGAAAAGAGTAAATGGCCTCAAGCTGCACAAGGGGAAGTTTAAATTGGAAATTAGGAAAAATTTTGTCATGAAAAGGGTGGTGGAACAGGCTGACAAGGGAAGTGGTGAAACCACCATCCCTGAAAGTGTTCAAAAAACTATGTAGGTGTTGTGTTTCTTGACCTGGTTTAGTGGCGGACTTGGCAGTGCTAGGTTTATGGTTGGACACAATATTTTTAAGAGTGTTTTCCAGCATAAGTAGCTCTATGATTCTTGAGTAATCTTGACCCCTGCAAGTCCCCAGGACCTGGAAGGAAGTATCTAAGGATGTTTCATCTTTGAAAGTTTCTGTAAAAATCTCTTGATGACAGGACAAAGTAAAATCTTGCAGTCATCCTCAAAATGGAGAAGAAACTAGATCCAAAGCACTTCAAGCAAGGTCAGAGGTGCCAGTCAGGATGGTTGGGCTGGATTCCTTGCTCTGCAAGGAGAGGCTGTAGGGCTGGGGCTAGCTCACTTGGGAGGAGGGATGGCTTCAGAAGCACCCAACAGCAGTCCAGACACCAATGGGAGGGGACTGAGGAGTTGCACCTGTGCTATTTTCTAAGTCATTCAGATGGCTGATGAGACACAATGTTCATAAACATTGTCAGTTCTCACTGGGTATTGGGAAACAAAATTTCACGGTAAGGATAATTAAGCAGTAGAAAAGATTGCCTAGAGAGGTTGTCCCATCTCAACCACTGGAGGTTTTCAAGACCCAACTGGACCATGTCCTAAGCAACCCGACCCGAATTCAGTGTTGATCTCTCTTGGAGCAGGAGTTTGGATTGGAGACTCTCAAGGTCCCTTCCAGCTGGAAGTACTGTGGAAGCCTGTGGAAACTTAGAGTGGAGATGAAGTCTGGACTTACTGGTTTCTGAAGTAGGAATGAGATACATGTCTAGTCGCACTATCTGGTGGAAGGGTCTGTGTCTATGCCTCCTTTGCTTTGTCTGACACCACTTTGTAGGGCTTTCTTCCACCTTCTCCTTATATTTTGTCTGTCTAAAGGAGATCCAAGGTATTACATGTCAGTTACATGATGATGAGCAGTGTCATATTCTTCACAATTCAGTGGCATGCTTGATTTTTGACACTGAGAGACTCAGAGTGGCTTTAAATGACCAAGAATTTAATGTTCTTGATGCAGAATTAGTTCAACTATAAGACAAGCACTTCAATTACAGTATTGAGATGAACTGTAGGAAGACAAGTATTGCCACATGATGGGTTAAAACAGCAGCCTGTTCAGACTAAATTCTTCCTTTTGAGAGCAGGAAGTAATATATGCTCTAGAGGAAGCTGAAAAAAGGGTAACCTAGGAGAGATTTTTTTCATTTCTGCTATAGCTGGAGCTCCCACTGAAGTAAACAGGATGTGTACATATATGTCTTTCCAATCAAGTCTCACTTCACTAGGGAGTTATAGGTCATAAGAAGTGCAGTGCTCTTTATTAGATCTCACTACATTTAGAACATTTCAGCCTGGTCTTTAAAACAGGGTCCATAAAATTAAGAAGCTGGATTCACATGTCTAAAGAAATAAAACTTTCAAATAAGATGTAAGCTTTCTGGCCCTGCCAGCCTCAGCAGAATGTGTGTGATTCCAGCTCTTCTAAAGACTCATCCACAGCTATTTATGTATTAAATAGAAATAGAGAAACCTACACTTAGCCACTTAAATTAGATTTTTGTTTTGGTCTTCAATACCTATGATGACATGTACTCACCAGCACCTGTAAAGAATCTGCTTTTTTAATATGTGTAGATATTTTTCAATTTTAAAATGTTGCTCCCTACCCTAGCATCTAATCAGCCAACTGTTGAATACCAACTGGAGCACCCATCCAGATGCAGATGGGTGATCTGTTTTTACCAGCTTTCATTCTGTTTTTGTTCTCTCCTCTCTCTTCTTGCCTCTGTTTGCAGTGTGGTAGCTAAGGTGTGGTACGGCAAAATTCTTTGTTCTTTCTTTGCAACTTTATTCTGGTAAATACTCTACTCCATCGTATGCAATTCCATAGTCTTTCATATCTGCAATTGCCTACATCAATCCCACTCTCCATCTCCCCTTGTAAAACTCTGCCAGTGTAAGTGAGGGTGACTGCAAAACACTCTTGTTTGGAGGTGAAAAATGACAGACTTTACATTAAGGGTCTTCCTCTTTTCTATCAGCTTGATGCAGCCTTTTAGAATTCATTCCTAAAGTTTTAAAAAACAGGGAAAAAAAAGAAAGAAAAAAGGTTTCATTTCATTGTGCATTTAAGTGAAATCTTTAAACCCCTTTGCATTATTTTATCACATCAGACTTGTCAAGTCACACTCATTTGAATGAGTGAGATTTGAAAACTTCTGAGTGTTATATTACATTTTCCATTGATATATGCCGTGAATCTTTACGGCTGCATGAAAATGAAGCCAAAAGTAAAAGGAGACAGCTCACTTCAAATGAGTGAGACTGGATAGGTCTGTCATATGTTATTTCAGGTGCTCCAAGGATAGCAATTCTAAGCAGAGATGGGTGATGGGGTTGACAGGTTTGCATGGATTTAGATAAAGAAGGGAAACTTAATCGCAGAGACAGAAACAAAAAGCAATGACTCCAACAGAAGAGTCACACTCTTTGAAAACTAAATTGAGTCTCATCCCATACTCAAGAGGTAAAATGTCAGAGCCGAGACTCCTTCTGGAGGTGCCATTCTGGAGGTGCCCTTGCACTCCTGCAATGACACAGAACTCCTTGTAGGAGAAAGCTGGCATCACTTGCTCTGCAGGTCATTCCTTTTGACTTCCCACCCCCTCCCCAGTGCATTAACTGCTGTCACAGATTCTCCTACTGAGAAAATGTCTGTGTGGCAGAGACACTTTACACATCTTGCTTGCACGTTTGTTCAAAAGCCAGCCACAAATTGGACCCTGTTCCAAATTTTCCAAGAATACTTTTCCTCTGCTTATGAATGCAAATGGTGACTTTATATTCCCATATCTCTATTTTAAAGTTGCCAAAAAGTCTTCTAAAAGTTTCTCAGAGGCTTTTCAATGGAGATTTGATTTTCTGTGCAACTAAGGAGACGAAATCTGGTACAAGACACCTTCCAGATCTGCACTGTGTAAGGAAGCGCCTGCATGTTGATTTTGCTCTAGCAGAGGGAAAAACACGACAAAGAGTTCATTACCACGTGCATGGGATGTTCAGCAATGCACGGTTCTAGCAAAAAGACTCATATGAAAGATGCAAAAGGGAAGCTGTTGCGTTTAATGGGTTTGCGCCCACAGTGACAGCACACAGCCTAAGTGCCAGCTGCGCTCAGGGGACGCCGGGACGAGCTCCCGAATTATCCCTCGAGGATGGCCCAGCGGCTGCACCGCCGTGCGGGCAGCAGAGGGAGATGTCGGCATGCCTTTCGGTACAGATTTGTCTCGGCTGGGTTTTGCCACCTCATTAGCTCAGTGCTTGAAATCAAACCGGCATTTAAACTGCGCTGGTATTAATATGCAAGGGTAGACAAGTAATGTGGAGAATTTCCACTAAACTTTCTACACAACCACAAATTTTGAGTACTTTTGTGGGGTGTTTTTGGAACGTCTCAATACAACAGGGATACTCTTGCAGAAAAATATGCTCAGGAAAGAGTTCATGCACTAAGGCATTTGTTCAGCTTTTCTGAGACTGGAAACACATCAAATGTGATGATTTTTAGGAAGACAGAATCAAACATAAAAAAAATGTGGGTTGGTTTGTTTGTTTGGATATGTGACACACTGTAACCATTTTAAAGGAAAAGAGGCATAGGGATAAGCATTTGTGAGTAATATTAATATACACTGTATAAACATATAGGCATACTTTGATGCCATGTTTGTGGTGAGATCAAAGTTGATCAATTTTTTCTTGGAAAGAAGGAATAATAATAATAATAACAATAAAAATAATCTTTATTCAGTTCAATATAGCCAAGGGGCCACAGAAGGTATGTCAAATTTGTGTCAGACAAGAATTTTCTCTTTGTGTCCACATCTCATTTGGAGAGAAAAAAACACATTACTATTCTCACTCACTTTTCTGTTTGGGAAGAATATCTGCTAACTTGAGATGTTGGAACTAGAGCAAGCATTAACTCTTGCGCTTCTTTCAAGAGTCCAGTGAATGTTAGATTTGGTTTTAGACATCAGGTAGAAGGAGGTATACAGAATTGATTCTGTTTTGGCTGAAGACAGCTTTCAGCAGGGAGTTCTCCACTGAATTGATAGTGAAGGTAACTGTGAGAAGGGTGAGGGGTTTCTCTGCTGCTCCGAAGGAGGAGGAATGCCTTATGTTGATAGCTCTGTCTTTCCCAGTTGCTCTGCAGATTTGCTAACCACTCTGTTCAACTCAACTACTGTAAACCATGGACAAAAACTGGGAAGAAAGAAATTTGACAGTTTTGTCTGGAAATTGTTTTGCTTGTAGAATTGAAACTGATTTTGAAAGCACATTTCTTAAATTTTGGGTTGATCTTAATCAATTTTAGCTCCTTGGATTTCCTTTGAGTGTAAAAGAGAGAAAAAGGTGATATATTTCTTCCTACTAAAATTTTTTCAAAGGGAAAGAATAGAATTACCTAAAGATACTTACAGAACTGTCACTTTGGGCTGATAGTGTCAATGGGCACTGCAGGCAAAGGTCTAGCAAGAGTATAAGCATAGCTGGAATGGCAGGCAAAATCCCCTCCCTCCATCCCCTGTCCCATGTTGTGCTGATAGTTGTTTTCAGAAAATGGTGTTTGTATGAATTTTTGGAGCACAAGAGCTGTGCTTTTTCCACATTCTGGTATTTCACTGTTAACTACAGCCGGTCTAATTTTTTTTCCATTTTTTCAATGCAAAACCACAGCAGCTCATCCAAAATCCACAGAGCTTTTCCAGACTTGATTGTGATGCAAGCAAAAGCTATGGTAGGCCCTGAATCTCTACCAGGCAAAAAAATTTGATTTTTACTCTTCCATAGTACGAAGTTCAGTGGCAGCCTCCTACACACAAGCATGTGGGAGAAAATGTGAAGTGACAAATAAACTAATGTCTAAGAGAAATGTGAGGGATACAGCCTGCAGATTTTTTAAAAAGTATCTAAAATGTAGAAGCACTGAGAGAAAAAAAAAGACACAGTTGTAATGAGAAAATTCTCTGCACTTCCTGGATCAAGTTTTTAACTGGAAAATTGTAATCAGAAGACATTGGGGTAAACTTAGCATTACATATAGCATTAATTTTAATGATGGCTTTTTATTTTTTCTCTTTTGAATAATAATATAAAGTCAAATTTTAATTGTAAATAGTATCCAGATACTACTAGTTTCCTGGCTCAAATTCTTCAGCACATATGGCAGAAGCATAAGCTTGTGCCAGTCTGCCTACTTTGGGTAATTTTGCATGCAAATAGTTTAGTCCCTATACTGAGGTGCTAGAATGTGTTTAGTACACTTGAAAATATTTGCATTGCAAAGGAAGAGCTAATCTCCTGAGAAAAATCAAATTGATATTTTGTATTAAGGGACTGCTTTGGACATTGTGTGGCACTGTTATATGGAAAATTATGTTTACAGTACAGCTAGAATTTTTAATTGACCTTCAAGGGAGAAGGACCCACTACTGCTTTGCCAAATTCGCAAGCTACTGGAACAATCTCTACTTGTCATTCACCACAATGCCCCTTTTCTACTCTTGAATCTTTTCTCTAACAGTTTCATCACTTTGATAAAACTATTGCCCATAAACAGGTTTAGCAGTGATTGCAGTGTTTACTAAGTACTCAGGTGGCTGGAAAAAAGAAACAGCTCTTATTAATGGCATGAATAATTAGCACACCTGAGTCTGTTCCAGTTTCTGGAAATGTCTGTGTCATGTTGGACGTACTTAGAGGCTCAGTTCATGGCCTTGCTTACCATCCAAAGTAATGGAAATATATACATTCCCATACCAGTAAGTTCATATTCAGACATATATTACAATGGTTGCTTGACACACACACACGCCTTTTTGTTACTTAAATTCATCTCTGACAATATTCATCTTTGAAACAGGATGTGACAGGCAAGTGTAGCATCTGATACACTGCTGGCTCATTTACTTAGTCTATGTTCTTTGCAGCCTGTCCCTGTTGTATGTGACTGGCTGTCACAGCACAGGACCAACACGACTCAGTCCAGCGCAATTTGTTAAATTCAGCTGGTACTAGCTGGAGTCTGTGGCAGTGGTCAGTGTCATGCTGGAGTCAGCAGTGACTCAATGCTTCCTCTGAAACCAGTCTCTCAGGACACTGGAAACAACTCCAGATTCCCAAATATTTTGAGTCCCACCATGTGCATGCTGTTTGTCAAGCTGGCGTTTAAAAGGTGTTCTTTCTGAAGAACTGGCTGTAAGTTCAGCCACACATTTCTATAATTTCAGCACATTGTGTACCACAGTGGAACATGAATATATTTTCATATGGTTTTGTAGGGGAGTGAAGTTTTTGAATTAACTGTAGTTTATATAATTACATTACCCGTGTGTAATGCTATTGTACTTAGAGAAAAGCTGAAGAAGTTACAAGTAGGCCCTTTTTTTTTTTCTTCTTCTTTCTTTCAGTCTGAGCACAGATTTTATTACCCTGTTTGCTGATCCACATGCAAATACAGCTGTCTCTGCTGCAGGAAAAGCTCTTCTGGGGCCTAATTGCGTACTGCCTGACACAGCTGTCATAAACGCTCAAGAAGAAAGGTGTAAGCGCCTTGGGAAATTCCTGAAGAAGCAGCCCTTGATATGGCTGATAGCCTGGGACAGAGCAGGTGGGTGAGGGATGGTGCAGTAGTCAGTGTAGCAAGGTGGAGGACTTCAGGGTCTCTTTCAATGGAGCTGTGAGCTGCAGCAGAATTTGTTTGCGGTAACCAAGGCTATCCTGCATGTTTTATTTTTTTTTTCTGATGACATCCTGACCAGACAACTGTTTAGTTAAGTCTTAATAATTTTAAGAGGCTATTGTAAATGTCTGTTGAACTCCAGGTGAAGTAGTTTTCCATCAGGTCCCATGAGGGCCTGTTGACTTTCAACATGTGTGAAAAGAATTTAATCTGAACTCAAAAGTTGTGTAGATGCACTCTTTACTGTGAATGGAGCCTTTATTTAATTTGAATTAGCAATTATGCTGTCTATTTTTTATGTATGTTTAATAGCTGTAATGGCTGCTAAAATAATTTTTAGAATTTTTAAAATTCAGAGATTTCCATTATTTTTATAAGGATATAAGTTTTCTTATTCTGCGTCATTCACAATCTAGACTAAGTCACCATTCATTGCAATATAATTACCATGTAATCCTTCAAAAATCCATTAAATTACTCTATTAAATACTCCAGATACAAAACTAATATCAAGTTGCAATTTATGGGTCTTCAAACATTCAAATTCTATATTTGATGTCTTCTAACGTATTTTATTTGACCTGCCAAAAGGCAAACCTTACATACAAAATTACAAATATGGTTATTTATGACATACAAACTTCTTCTTCCCAAGTTTTTCATTGAATCATGCTTAGATCTTTGTTTTGATACCATTTCTGAGAAGGTGTTATGCTTACTAAATGCTGGTGAGGCAGGCACTTTGGAGGGAAAACTCTCTGGTAACTACCTGGCACTCTTTGGCTGTCCATTGTTAAGGCTTCACAGCACTTTTGTATGAATATGGGCATACTCAGAGGCCTTTTGCCATGTATTTGTATACTAATGTGAATTATTTGGCAGGAACCCTGAGAATACCCCTTCTGTTGCTATTTCATCCTTAGAGCCTTTCTTGCAGGTGCTGTACTATTAGTGAAATAGCTGCAGTCTCACATTATTACTTTTTAAATGCTCATTTCTATTAATGTATTTCTATTTGTTGGTGAGTCTGGCATGTACAGTTGGTTTTCAACATGCCATGTACTGGTATGGTAGAAGAAGCCACAGGGCAATTTCAGGGCTCCTTGTCTTCAGGAAGGCTTTGGAGCTGTGCTCAATTTCTAGATGTCAGCAAAGGAATTCATTACCAGTGATTCAGTTCAAGGTGTTGATAATTTTTTGTGTGATTTTCATGTTGGAGGAAAACAACTGAATACTGCATCAGCCAGCAAGCATCCCCTTCTCAATACTAGTAGCACAGTTAACTACACACTTTGTATGTCTCTGAATAATATCAACAATTAAAAGAGCCACCAGTTATGTTCTGAAATAAAATAATAGTGACAGCAAGGAAAGCAGTTCAGCCTTAGATCTAACTGTCAGGCTGACTGGAGACTCAGGCCCCTGCTCTACTCAAATTTCAATTATTATACTTCCAGCCGTAAGGCAAATGTTTAATATTTCTGAATATGAAAACTGAGATTCTCAAGTACAATTATTCCAAAACTTAAAAAAAAGAAAACTTCCATTGAGCAGCTGCATAATGATGTTATAGGTCTTTGTATGAACACATCTGCTAACATAGATACTTTCATAGGAACATTACCTCATCATTAGTATATTCAGTCTCATACTAATAATATGATACCTGTCTGTACAGCAAGGTGCCAAACCAGCTACAGAGACAGTTTGATGAGAAGCAGCAGTTGTTGATTTGTGAGCACTGAAATGCATTCCCTGATTTGCAGGGGACCAGCTGGTTAGAGTCTGAACTGAACCAAATAATGTGCACTTTGGTGCACACCATCAGCTGTGCTGCTGTTTGTTCTTCCAGTATGTCGAATCAAGGGAAGCACGGTCAAGCAGTCTCCCTATAGATCTGGGATCTCTTCCTTGTCTCACATTATCCTTTAACATTGCTGTAACTTAACTTCCCAATTATATCCCTTCTGTGATACAGGCTTATGACCTGTTTTGCAGAGGATTGTGATACCTGCTTACTTACATTTGTAAAACACTTAAAAGATCAAAACCCAGCAATAACAGCAAAACAGTCCCAGGCTTCTCTGAGGGAAAGCAAAAGATTCTGATCCAAGCCCCATGTTCCAGCTGATTTGCTCTGATTTTCCACCACAACCCTTTATTTGGCTTTAGTTCTTCCTGTTGTCAGAAGCAAACCTCCAGAGGTGTGCAGCCAGCTGGAACAGCCTGCCTGGGGAACAAAGGAAGAAGTGGGGCCAGTTGAATCTTCACCTTCAGTATTTGCTCATGTACAAGGTTTTACAAAGGTTTTACAAAGCCTTTCTGCTTTGAAATATATTGTGATCCCAGAAGGTGACAGGAGAAGAAATAAGGTAATGTTAAAAATAAAAAGGTAAAAAGAAGTACTAGTAGTGATGGGTAGATGGCAGGGATGGAGGAGCCAAGGAATACCACGTGATACTGAATGCAAGCACCTGCTCCTATCTGCCTGATGCTCCCTGCTCCCAGTGATTGCTGCCTCTTTTAGAAGGGAATATGCATCTCAAAATTAAAATGAACTAGATAGATACAGGCAGCAGGCAATGTGAAGTCTCCATTTTAGTAAATCACACTTTAGTCCACTGTGCCTACACATTTCTCATTTTAGATAAGCAATACAAGATGGGATTGTAATAATCCCCATTCTTATGTAACAGTGCTGCTACTTTTGGGGAAGTGCTGTCTGAAAGAGCATCATCCTCTTAGCATCCAGGCCACTGAAAAACACTGCTTGCATTCCACAAGGTTTTGCAGTATTTTATTTGTACTGAGACTGCCATAATTCACAATTGCCTGGTGTGGGATTCTGTTTCAACAGATAGGCAGTGACAAGTACTGTATGTGGGCCAACAGGAACTTATTAAAAACACAGAACAATAAGGAATATCTGACTTAGTATGTTTGTGAAGCTCCTGTCTGTTAGCAATTCATTTCTTTTGAAAAAACAGAAATGAGGCTTCTGCTGCCTGAGGGTTTCTGGCACATCAATCAAGCCATTAGGTATGTAAATAAATCAATAACTGAAGAATAAATAGTTCCTAAAATCCACCAATAAAATATTCAAATATATAGGTTACCAGAATGAAATGACTCATGAACAATTTGGTGGCTACAGTATATGCTCAAACATGGAGGGGGGGAAAAATAAAAAAAAGAGGAAAAGAACAGCAGGGCCAACTGTAAAACTTTCATCTCTCTCTGATCCTCCAAATCTTTCCTTTACTCCTTCTCACTCACAACCTACTGTAAGGAAAAAAGAAAAAAAAATCATGCAGCACATTTCCTCTAGCACAGAGGGTGGGCAAAACAGCTGCCTTCACAGCTGATGGCACCATTAACTCTCCGTGCTTGCTTCACTAACCCAAAGCGCATGAGCCCCTGGAAGGCACACCACACAGGTCTGGAAGTAAAGTGCCCAGCTCTCCTGGTGCTGGAGCATGCTGTTCCCTCAACAGCAGACACAATAGGTATATGAAACCAGAACTTCTGAATGATTCTTCCCTTATGTTGGGGAAAAGACTACCAAGGAAATAATACATTTTCTTGTAGGTAAGTGCACAGCAATTCTTTTTAAGGAGGGAAGCAAATTTAGAGCTGAAGCTTTTTGTTTCCATGTACTAACCATTGACAGCTTCAGTAGGTATATTTTGTGCACTGAAAGTCCTGAATGAATCCTTTTCATTAATTATTGTTGATATGATTATGAGTTAGTGTTGTTAATCTTGCAGCATGCTTTTCAGCTGGACTGTGCATCCCTAGTCCTGCTGAAGAGACCACATACTTGAGACTGCGTTCCTAGTGAGATGGGATAGCTCTCAGAAAGGTAATAATATACTTAAACTGAAAGTGTTTGCCTGTTGCAAAGCAGTATGTTGAACAGAAGCCTAAAACTGAGGTTTTCATTCATATTACAATATTCTGGAGCCAAGACTTTTGTGGATTGGACCCTAAATTGTTTTAGTATCACTTAAATACTCACTAATTTAACACCACTTAAATTGGCAATAAAAACACCCCCAACTGTGTTGAGCTGTCATCCTGTTTATGCAAAATAGCTTCAAATCTTAATACTAACTATGCTAAGTAATGCCACTGGGATGAAATTGATAGTGAATGTGCACAGCTTTTTTTTTTTTTTTTAATATACTATGAGGCAGCCCAGCCAAGATTTTTTAATTACTAGTACTACTTTAACGTCACATAGTTATTTCCACAGTACTGGAGGGGAAAGTGTTATTCCTGCAACAACTTTGAAGCAAGAAGTCTCTGTGGTTAACCATTTCCAGTTCACTCTGTGCTCTGCCAAGATATAAACAGTGCCTCTTTACCACCTTGTAGTTATGTACCTTCCTTTGCAATTTGCCAAAAGAGTGTGTTCTTATATAATTGCTTTCTTTACAGTCTGACTTGCAGGTTAACCACAATCACCTAATGTTAAGGTTGGAGGTGGCATTCAGTGGATAAGAGGGGAGGTACAAGAACTCTCTTCTATGCCTATCCCTGACAATCAGTCACTGAAGCATTTAAAGGAAATTCTGACATCTGAGTCAATACACAGCTGTGAACCTTAATAATGAAACACACCTTGAGTTTTCAAAGTGGCTGGAAGTATTCCAGAGGAAAGGTAAATACTCTTAAAGGAAACAATCCACACTTGGCAGTGTACTGCAATGTGAGTTTTAAGGTCCTTGCTTATTCAAATGCTTCGCTGACCCATTTGCCTAAAGAAACATTGATCTTGATGCTCTATCAAGCCAAAAGGCATGTCTGCAATATCTCTGGCTAAAATACGATTATTCTACATTCTCCAGAGATTGGCCTGCTGCTCACTGAAGTCATTACTGGAAGCTCAAAAATGCACTACATTGTTATACTCTATAGCCAGAGGCAGTGGTCCCATTTTTGCCGAGATCCCCATAAAAGAAGGGAATCAATGCCTGTGATGACTTAAAAAATTAATTATGGGCATCAGTGACCAGGACTTACCCCTTATGCTATAGAATATTTATAGATACTTCTTGATATTCAGAAAGAATCACAGAATCATAGAAGGTCCTGAGTTGGAAGGGACCCACAAGGATCATCGAAGTCCAGCTCCTGGCCTTGCACAGGACACGCCCAAGAGTCACTCCATGCACCTGAGACCATTGTTCAAACTCTTCTTGAAGTCTGTCAGGCTGGTGCTGTGACCACTTCCCTGGGGAGCTGTTCCAGTGCTCAACCACCCTCTGGGGGAAGAACCTTTTCCTGATATCCAGCCTAAACCTCCCCTGGCACAGCTTCATGCTGTTCCTTTGGGTCCTGTGAGTTCTAGAATCCTGTGAATTCTCAAACACAGAGAGACAGAGCAATGAGTGAAAAGAGAAAATAACTGTTATTAATTATTGCATCTCAAATGCTCTCCTGTTATGTTTTCTTACCTGTCTTCCTCTTGTTTTCTGTAGTCTGGTAGTCACACCTTGACCTTTCCCCAGGCTGAAGTCAGGCTCAATTTTTAATGTAAATGTAGAAATATTTATCTTAATTCCTAACCAGAAAACCAGTTCTTATTTTTTTGTTTTTTTCTTCTTTAAGATATGTGGAAATCTGTGAGTCCAAGGACAATGAATTACAGGAGACTCCCAAAATTCCTTTTTCATCCAAACAGTTTCTGCAGTTTTGAATAACACCACAAGCATGGACAAGGAGATCAAATCAGAAGTTTGACTAGCTGTAGAAATTGAGACAGCCATGGTTATAAAACCACCACAAAACCTTTAGGACCAGCTCCTTTCACAGGCAGAATATCTACTTTGAGAAAATTATCAACAGATGTTTATTCAACTAATTCTAAATGCAGTATATTTTACAACTTTTATATACACCCTGTTTTGCTCTTCATTTTTAAGAAAGCTTTTGCTGATAATTCATGCTAATTTTCAACCCACTCTCTCTTAACTCCCCCC
>VXBT01012581.1:0-131285 GCA_013400235.1 Oriolus oriolus
CCTAGAAGAACTGCCTGCTCCTCACTGAAACGCACAGCGGGCGAAGGAAGGACTTCACTCAGTGCTCTGTGTATGCACAAACACACCTGATATTCTCCTTAACAAGTTTGTGGTTTATGGCTCTGATGCACTGCTGGAGTAAATGTTAAAACACAAGCGGAAAATCTTTAGAAATAAGGTTTCCTAGAACAGGCCCAGTAGAAAAGTCAGCAACTCAGATCTAACTCAAGGCACCTGCCCAAATTATGGAACAAAAATGGACACAGAAGGAAAATTCTTGTTAAGACAGAGATAGAGATCTGTGAATTGCTTTTGTCCTTATAAAGACTTTCCTTTTCTCATGCCATAGCCCATGTCCCAACACCATGACATTTCTCACACTATACCTGAGGCAATGGGACACTCACTTCATCTGAGGCCTCTCGGTATTACTCCAGTCTTAATTGCTTAATTGGACTTCAGTCCCAATGCTGACATTCACTTTCTGTGGGCCTGCATAAGCAATTTCAATGGAGCTGAATCCAAGTTCAGCAAATTATAAACTGATGGATATTATCTTTATTGGCATCACAGAGAGCTTTTTGCACTTTGATTTTCATGAAATAGATGATACAGAAATATTGTCGTATTTATACTAAAGTCATAAGAACTCTCTTGCTCTTTTACTTAATATCACATTGGTAAAGAGCATCCAAGAGCATCCATTTCACTGACAGATTTTTCACTTATACATGAGTCTTCAAGCATTTTACTTCAGGATTCATATTCAATGTTTGTTATTCAAAGTCTGTTCTGCCATGTTCTTTTCCTTCTTACTTAGATATTTGTGTTCAGTCTGCTGACATGTATTTTTTCCACACCATAAAATGCACTGGACTCAGGAGCCAATGCATCAGCTTTTGCACAAATATCTTTATTCCCTCCTAGCCCTTTTCTGTTCTGGCATTATCACATAATGTTGCTGCTCTGACAGTTATGAAAGGTTAATCATTATGACAACACAGGTATCAAGCAGAAATATCAACCAGCCTAATGCCTGCTCATGCATTCACTAATTATACATAACATGGAGACTTTTTACATAACAGCTATGCTTCACTAATCCCTGCTCAGCATTTCAGGGAGACTGGAGAGAAAATCCTGCACAGAGCAGTGGATTTCTTAGGGTTTAGGTTGGCATGTGCTCAGTCATGGTGTTTCAAAGACTTCAGACAGTTTGCTCATCCTTTAGAGATCCAGAGACAGAGGTGGTGATAAATTTTGAAACTTTATACACCATTTTTGTGCTTCAAAGCAGCCCGCAAAATGTTTGCTGCATGGTGGGGTTAGGGAGCACTACTGGGCTGGGCTGGCAGCCAGTTCAAGTTGGCAGCTCCTGTCCAGTGGAGATCCAGGAATCTGCATTGGGAAAAAAATGGCACAAATGCTTTGTTCAGGTACAGTCAAGGCAATGTGTTTAAACCTGATCAGATCTAGGGACTTAAAGACAGATTGGCTTAATCATGAGTTTAATGACTCACAGTACCAAGGTGATGGGTAATCCATCTTTCAAAAAAAGTGGTCTGGGAGCAGATTGTAAATCAACCAGGATAAAAATTTAGTTGTGAAGCAAGAAAGTAACTGTCTTCAGGTGACACTCTGACACTGATGCCTGGGGCAAAGGTGGAGTGCAGAAACAACAAAAACTGCAGCTTGGTAATTTCTGTAGACATAGGTCCAATACGTGTAGCAGTTTCTGATCTGTTATGGGAAAGCAGATCCTTGAGAAGAAAGTGTGGATCACGGAGATTATCAAGTCAGCAGATCAGTAGAAGAAGCTGCAGGCTTAAAGAAAGATGAAATTATAAATAGAGCCACGGTACGTAACATACAAACAGATGCAATGATTAAAATAAGGTCAGCAAATCTATCTAAAGGACATTCCTGTCACTGAGCAGCAAATACCATTTTTTGAGAAGGTTTCCTCAGCATAAATATTGTATCTAACTGGAGCAGGAATGGCCAAGAACAGCAAGATACAACAAAAACATGTGAAAGAGGCACAAGCCTGCCCTGTGAAAGAGTGTGGCTCAGGTAGTCCATGAGTGGTTACTGACAGAGAGAGAGATGCTCCTACTTAAAGGAAGCCCAGGGAAGCCTGGCACTGGTACCCTCCTGGATGCTTGTTTTCCTGCATGACAGAGAGTGTGTGTGACCCTGGGGATGCAAACAGGGAGCTGCAGTGCTGACAGTCCTCCGGGGAATCTCTGCCTGGCCCAGGTTCAGGTGCCTGAGGGAGTGGTGCACGTGTGCAGGCTTGGAGTGCTTTGCCCAAGTACAACAGTGTGATGCTCTGAGAGCAACTTCTGCTCAAGAGAGACAACTTTATGGTTAAAATAAGGACTTAGGTTTAAAGCAAAAAGTAAATATCAAACCTTCATGGGCTACACAAAGATGTGCTGGAGGACAAAGGAAAAATAAGTTGAGTCTTCTGGCATGATATTCTCCAGGCAGCCTATCTTGCTGTGGTTTGGTGATAGTTTTATAACTATGTCCTCGTAGCCATTTTGAGTACCTGGAAGCGTAAAATAATAGTAGCAGCAATAAATAACCCATTAACTGATTGGAAAATGCTGGGGGTTTTTTTCAATGGTTTGCAAATAGATAGCATGATATTATTATTATTATTTTGTGATCTTTTAATTTTGATTTAATTCTTGCACTAAAAGAAATTCTTTCTAAACAAGAACATTCTAAAAAATAGCACACTATCTATACTACTTACCCTTTACTGGTTTAGCTTTGATTTACCCCCTGCACTAGTAACATTGCCAATCAGTGTAATAGCACCTTCTAGGCTTACCTAGCCCAGAACTGCAAACATTTCACATTGAGACAAAAGGAGCCTGCTTTACATTAAGATTGCTACAAAATAGATTAAAAAAACCTGCTTTTCTGCTAAAGGTCTTTAATTGTCACAGCTCTTATCTCCTTTTCCACCTTGTTTTCTCTTTATTTAAGAGAGCACTTTTCTTTCCTAGAAAACTTTACTGGTTCTTCTGTTTCTTCCACTTAATTATCATCATGCTGTTTTTCAGTAGATTATGTATCTTTCAAAGCACTGTGGAGAGACTTGGTCTTTCCTACCATGCTTTATGAACTATTTAAACATGCAAACTGAATTTATTTGAAGTGAAATGTCACTGAACTAACTAAAAATGTATTCTTAACATTCTGTGAGATGTCTCACCACTCTGTCTGGGTCTGAAACAGTTTAGACCAGTGCTGAGCTATATGAATTAGTTATTTTTTTCATGTTTTGGGAGCTGTATAATCTTAGGCTACTCTGAGCTGCCACTGAAATAGGCTGACTGGATTGACTGAACAGATCAAATTCCATCCAGAGAGACCTTGACAGGCTTGAGAGAAGGGCAAACCTCATGAAGTTCAATAAGAGGGATTGCCTTTAAACTGAAGGAGGGTGGATTTAGGTTCAACATTAGGAAGAAATTCTTCCCTGTGAGGGTGGTGAGGCACTGGAGCAGGCTGCCCAGAGAAGCTGTGGATGCCCCATCCCTGGAAGTGTCCAAGGCCAGGCTGGATGAGGCTCTAAGCAACCTGGGATGGTAGAAGGTGTCCCTCCCTATGGCAGGGGGTTGGAACAAGAAGATCCTTAAGGTCCCTTCCAATAGAGACCATTCTAGAATTCTATTATTTCCAGACAAACTGGAGCCAGGCCATGGATATTTTCTGAATTAAACAAGCTTAAGAAGTTAATGGCCAGTTAAAACTGTCTGAATTCTGACTGTAGGATGTCATAAGAAGAAACAACTATTGAGATTCCCATGCTAGCTAATGAAATAAATGAATGAAAATAAACAGTCTCCCAATCACTATGATATCTGCTCAGTGATTTTTTCTTCTTTCCCAGGGAAATTGCTCAGTGAGCACCTCTGGCTCCAGCGAGAAAAGCAAGACCTAAGGAGGGAGGATGTTAAGAGTGACAGCTGAGGTGGACTTGGTCTTTTTTAAGTAGTGGGGGACTATTAGTAATGATAGCATTGTTATTGTTTTGAAGTATTAAAAGGCATTTGGAAAAAGTTAAAAATGCAATATTAAAAGATGATTGCCTTCTTTGATAGCTTTGCTTAACAAACAAAAGGAAAGAAGAACTCGGAAGATATGGAGGAACAACTAGGGAAGACAGAATACCATATCTGGAAAATGAGAAAGTAGAAGTCAGAGTGAAAAAGAAAACAAAAGGTAAGAAACAAGGGTTTTATAGTCATTTGTGTTCAGCTCCTCTGCAATAATCCCAGCAGAAAATCCCAGGAGCAATTTTTCTAGCAGATTAATACAAATCCTTATTTCAAACTGCCTAATTTTTCAGAGTCTTATGTTTTATTAAAATATCCTTTTTCTGGCTATACAGCAAATATTGCTTCCTCTAAAATCCTACAGCGTTAGCTGGAGTAATGGAAGCTGATTCCAAATAGTGTAATCCTCCCTTTGCAATTCATGATGCATGAGAAGGAATGTGTCTGCCACACCAGAAGGGAGGCAGTGCAGGTCTGGGGTGCACCAGGCATGGTGGGAAAGAGCAGAAGAAAAGTATGGTTTTGGCTGCCGTGATTATATCAATACCTAATGACCATGGCAACATTTGGTAATCCATTGAAATAGGATTTTGCAGGAGCAGTTTTCAGGTTTGATATTCAGTAAAAACTTACTGGCGGGTTCAGGTTTCAGACAGAAATTTATTGAAGCCACACAGTCAGTCACAACTCAGTCTGTCATCCATCCCTTTAAAAATTAATCTGATTTACCAAAGGGCGTGAGCATGAGAAATTGTAATTGTCTATGTTTGATTTTACTGCAATGTATTCCAAAGATCACTGCATTTTTTTTAAAGACTGTTGTTGTTTGTTCGGGGATTTCAAAACTTCCCACACAGTAAAAAAGACATTGAAAGGGCTAAACTAATGAAGAATTGAACTATTAAGCTAGAATTATGTCAGATTTCTTCCAAACCAAGGAGTGTTTATTGCCAGAGGTTTATAATGTCTGGAGCAAAGGTTTACAATAAATTCAAGATCATACATTAGATCCTTGCAAACAACTACAAGTGTCTTCTGTCTGAAGCCTGTTTTGATAGAATAATAAATCTCGGCCCCTCTACCCCAGCTCCTCTCTGCTGGCTGATATTTAAACCTATCTTTAGTTAATCAGCATATCTAAACTGAAAACCAATGGCTCTACTAAATTATATAATCAGTTCTAAAAACATATTTTCTAGATTAAAACCCAGAATTTACTTCTTGCTCCTATAGTTACTTTCTTGCAGTATCTGCATCCATTTTGAGTGATACTTGGAAGCGAACAAAGTGAACATGAGGGCTGAATATCTCACCAAAATTGTGTTCACTATGACTATAATGTTAACATTAAGGCCCAAAATCCTAATATACGGCCCCCAAATAGAAATATTAGCATTATAATGTATTAATATTACATTAAAATAGTGTATTTATGGTTCCACAGTCCTCATTTTGATATAAACTAAAACGCCATTGGGCATGGTGACTTTGATCTATGTCCATGCAGTTTAGCAATTGGATACAGATTTTGACCAGTCAAAACACAACATTCTTTATTTTAAGGGTAGAGAACAGACTCCAAGTGAGCTCCTTCCAGGAGCAGTTAATGCTAAAGTCATAAAACTGTGTGAGCTTTGCAGCAGAACACACCTAAAGGTCCATCACAGGGTGTTTACTTTTGCACAAGAAAGAAATCATATCACACACAATATATTCTTGAAAGTAGGTTAAATGTGCTTTATACATTCACAAAAAAAGGACCAAATGTCAAAGTAACATAAATGCAGTGTATGTGGTGATGATTTTTAACACAGAAACGAGATCAGACGAGTAAGTATTTTGGCAAAAATCTGTGAAAGTTTCTGAGTTGAACCAGAAGGGTGATTCTGTGCCAGTTTGAAATGTGACATATATTTCTACACAGCTATTTCTTTGATGCACATAGAAAGCCATATTTGACACCTTATTTAAAAGATTCCTCTCTGTATGAAACAATTCTGTGCTAAGTGGAAAATGGTTTAAAGTGCACACTTGACTCTTCTATTGGAACAACGATTTCAGCAGATGGCTGAAATTTTGTCACATGTTCCTGTGATTTCCATGACCCAAAGGCAGCTGAGGAACCATTCCACAGTTCAACATTCTTTGAAGACAATGTGAGTCCTTCTATAGATTTGGGATAACAATCAAAATTTTATTCAAGTGTGAACTCTGTTCATATTTCATTGATTTTAAATCCATCCATGATTTTTTTTCCAATACCAATCATAGAACTCAAACTATAGAGCAGATTTCCCTTCTTATATCTCACTTGTCAGAGCCAGGTATTGCCATCTTTTTCTACCTTGTTGTCAATAGTTTCTGAGATGCCTTCAGACACAGTTATAAAGCCCACTGACCTCCTCAGGAAATTGCTGAACTCAGTCAGGAGAGCTTTCATACAAGTGGTGCAAACAGAACAGTAACACTCAGAGCTGGATGCACCCAGACTTGCAGAAAAAGTTTGGGCTTCCAAGGTCATTTATATGTGGAAACCCAAAGAACTGAATACACCCCTGTCTCCTGTGAAATTTTTAACTGTAAATACTGCATAGCAGAAGAGCTCTAATAAATAGTTTCCTGTAAAACCTTGGGCCACAATTCTATTAACATAAGTCCTACGAGCTGCTGCAATGCTGATCACCAGCCTCTCTTGTGAGATCATAATGGAAATCCTCCTTTTCCCGCTATGCAGATGAGCAAAAGTCTTTCTTTAAGGCTGTTGTGCAGCAGGATATGGAATAGGCCAGCACAGGGAAGCACATGCTCTTTCAACTTTTCTATGGATTTTTTGATATAAGAATCTCCTCTCTTTACAAGAACACCATTTAATTCTTATTTTTTTCAAATTCAAAATCAATAAGAAAGAGTGAGTGAAAAAAATGTTTGAACCATTACTTCCCAAGAGGAAAAACATGAAAAGCATTAGGAACAAAAAGTTTGAAAGAGTTGTAGAGGTTTTCTTATTTACACAGCATTTTAAATTTTTTTAAAGTTTCTTCTTTCCTATATTTGTATGTGTTCCTGGTTTTTGCTTTCTCTCAACAAAAGAAAAACTATGAAAAATCAAAAGAATGACACAAACTCCATTCTTATTATAGGAAGGATTTCCATTTCTGTTTTTATGTTTTTGAAAGTGAGGAAAAAAAATGAGCACAATATCTGATCATAAAATGCTGGCACTACTAGGAATGCTGTCCACTGATGGCAAGACACTGCTCCAACAAACATCTCACGTACTTCCCAGAGAGCTGTTGCCCCCTGATTTCCAGTGATAGTTGAACCTTGGCTGCTGCTGACTTTTTCTGCTTTCTTTAGCCTTGGTTACAACGTGACTTCCATACAAGATACTGTGAGGATACTATAGAGAACTTTCTTTCTCATAGTTGAAGAAACATCAAAAGAATGACTGGATTTATTCTGCTGTAGTGGTGAAACCTGCCTGAAAATGTCTTGGCACATATAGGAATAATTTATTTTGTTCCAGTTAACATGTGGAGTTATTTGCATTATACTGAATATTCATTTAGCTGTCATCACTGTGGGTGGGTTTCCATTTTCCACTCTCTGTCTGAGTAGTGATTTGGTAGAAGACAGTTCCTGTAGGAACATAGGAAAAAGTGATATAGAGTAGCCATAAAAACAGGCAAGGTGGAAAACGCTTTTACCTACAGGTATTGATATTTCATTGCACATTTCAATCCTGTTGAGCAATTGCTCATAAAAAGAAAATGCTCTGGTTAAGCTGGCAAAGACTAGGAATGCCACATATTACACACCCCAAATAGCACTCCTGGCCTAGAATGCGGGTGCCCATAAATGATAAATATGACACAGTAAATAGATGGCAGAAAAATCAGAGATGTGAAGATCCTATGTCCTGAAATGGAAATAAAACAGGAATTTCGTAGTGAGAGATTCCTATTAGCAGATGGAAAAAAGAAACCCTCCTAACCCGTAACTATTGCCAATATCGTGATGAATCCTTTCACTGCACGTTGCCTCCTTTAGAATTGCGTTGCTGAAAACAGGGATGGAACAACACCAAAATAGTTGTTTCCTGTGCAAACCATTAATTTTGCTATTTCTTAATAGTACAAAGTTAAGTTATGCAGTTGGTCGATTACAATTATGCTCATGTTGCCATTTTTTTCGCTGGGCTTGTTGTTCATTGTGAGTTCACACGAAATGCTCATCCCATATTGAGCCACTTGGGCAGTTCCATTACAAATAAACAAGCATTTGCCCAGACAGAAAATTTTGTAGTAAGAGATGGAAATATGACAAAAGAAACACTGAAATACTTTTTTTCTGAAGGTTCAGAGAGTTTTCTACTTATTTTATTTTAGATCTTACATTTTAGAGGTCCAGAAAATTGCAGGAAAAAAGTTTCTAGTTTTCATGTGGGTTTTGGTGTGTTTTTGTCTTTTGGAATAGACAACATGAACCATTATTTGCTAAAGATGTATGTGTCCAATAGAGCTCTACAGGATATTTTCACTCCTCCCATAATGACATCACTTCTCAGTAAGCCTTCTATATAAACACCTCACTGTTTGGAAAAACATTTATTTTTGTATTCTGTGTTCTTTGCTTTACACTACTTGTGTGGCAGAAAATGTTCCCTGAACAAAGCAAATTACAAGGTGTCATTGGGCCAGATTCCATGGAAAAAGCCCCCAAATCACAGACTTAGAACAACCACAAAATGTTGACTAAAAAATTGCAGAAAAGTACTACCTTTTCTATTCTATTCTAGAACAAGCACTGCTGTGGTAAGGAAAGGTGGGAATCAGAGAAATGTAGCAGATTCATCCTGCTACCAGAGAGTTTCTGCCTCAATGTTAAATCCTGTTCCACAAATGCATTACTTTGTTAAAATTTTCTTTTCTTCTCTGCTTGAGATGCAGAGTAAGATAAAGTTGAAGAGGAATCTTGTTGGGGTAAACCTAGTAATTGGGAATAAACAGTTGGGGATTGGCAAGCTCAGTCACCTGTGTTTGCTGACATAAAGAAAGGCAAGAGGAGGATTTGCAAACACTTACTGCCCTTCATGCAGTCTAAAGGCTTTCTCTCTGGGTGAGTTTGAGCTGTCTTACAAAATCTTACCAGTCCAATATTAGTGAGTACAGAGAGAGGTGTATGAGAACAAAAACATCTTCCAAAATCCTCTTATAGAAAAAATGTTAGGAAACGTTTCATGTAGTACACTCCATTTAAGAAATACGTTAGAACAGTAATAATGAAAGTAAATGGTATGTTTACTTTGTCAGGCAAATACCGCTTTCAAATTCAACCATGTAGGTGGTACTGGCCTCTCTTTAGCTCTGTAGGTTTGAAAAATGCAAGCTATGCACTGAAAAAGATTTGTCAGGTTGAACATTTATTTTGATTTCATTTTTTCTTACAATTGTCAGCCAGAATCATATCTCATGTTAGACACCTGTGAGCAGTTTTCAGACATATCATAATTATGTTTTGGTAATTGCGGGATTATTTGTGCAAAACCACCCCACTGCCCCATGGCAGAAGGCACTGGGAACCATGTGCTGGAAGCTGAGACCCCAACAGCCTGCAGACACAGCAGCTCCACGCATTCACCTCACTCAGCAAAAGGTGGGTATTCAAAAACTTTGAGGGGGGCTCTGCTTTCCTTGACAATGCTGAGACTGATTTAACTTACGTGATGGATGAAACTGATTGTGAGAGAAGAGAAAGAGATCCAAAGAGTAGTCTTGAGTTTGATTCTGTGGGATCCAATCAAATAACAAAACAATTTCTTTCTATGCCTAATTTGAAAGACTATGCCATCAGGTCTAGATTAGCCTGAAATAGTGATGGAGCTTCATGCTGAGATTCTGTACCTATTTCAGAAGAAACTGTGCGCTCATAGACTCCTGAGACATGGGAGCCTTGCCAAGGTAAAACTGGTTCATTCAAGAGCAGAGGGAAAGAGGCAAGTTAGAGAAAAACTGTCCCTCACTGAGAGCAGCCTAAGCCAAAAGAAAAGAATACATATCAAAAGGCAGGGGAAGATAGATAATAACTTGGCAAGATCCAAGATAGACCCTGATTTATTATACAGATAATGTTCCTTGGCAACTTACAGCACAATGATGAAGAAATTTTCCAGCCTGGGACATAATTTTATACCAATTTTTCAATTTGTTTAATTTTGAGCTTGGCATAGGAACATCAGAAGGAGGACACTGCTTGAAGGAGCTCAGTTTTGTATATGCTTTGCATCCAACAAAAAATGTATTATTTTTCGCGAGTTTTTATACTTCTGCATGTTTCCCTTTATTATTCCCAAACTTTATTTTAATTATTTATCGGTCTCAGTAAGCTTTTCTTAGCATATTTGCAAAAGATATGTGCAATCCATTATCCTGTGCCAATTTCTTCCAAAGTAGCTGATGAGAAAAACTAGCTTACCTGGAAACAATGGCGGTTTTTTATTACAATTTCAATGGTCCAGTCTTCATTGCAATCTTACTGTGAAATATATAATCATGAAGGTGTATTTTGACAGCTCTTCTGAATGTGAGTAGAGAATAATTAAAGCAAAGAGCAATTAACCTGTGTTAGGGAAAGCATCGTATTGTAAGTGCTGCTTCGGGGAAATTTCTGTTGTAAAATCAAAAGGACAGACAAGGAGAAAAATAGTATTTGAGGCAAGCTGCCAGTCAAATTATGTTCAGTATGGTTGATTTAATGTTCCTTCATCTTCCTAGTCAGAGTCATGGTCTTGAGAAACATATTAGGAACTTGCAAGAAGCTATAAATATAGAGGATATAAAATGGAATAAAGACAACATCGCAATTTAGGATTAGAAAAATGAAACATATATATAATATATATATGTATATATATACACACACTTACTGAAAATGAAAACAAGATTTATGTAATTAAGCTTAGTTCTGTTATTTATAAAATACGGGTTTTACCCTTTCTTAGTGAATAAATTGCTGAATACGCTGAGGCATGTCAGTAAAAGCTCTAAAATGGCTATACAGGGTAAAACCAAAGTTCATAATATGCTATCTCAAGCAATGAGTAAAAGCAGATGTCTAAGACAGACCAAACATGAAATCAGAAACTACCTCAGTCAGAGAAAGTTTTCTTTCTTTTCCCATGTTCTTAATAATTCCTAGCATTTGTCTTTATTTTTCTATTCTCTGAGCTGATGTTCTCATGGACTGCATATTACTCTCCAAGATGCAGTCTGCAGTAATTTAGAACACATCATGTTATATGTGAAATGATGATTTATCTTTCCCTCATCTATATCATTTCACATTTGTTTTGTTGAATTGTATCTACCATCTAAATGACCCATTGCCCATCTCAAAGGGTTTTTTCTATTTCTTTAGTGAATCTTCAACTTCTTCTCCTGCTCTCTGTTTTCAGCTCTTTAATCCTTCTCTTTTGGCAAGGGAGATTTTGAGAGCCCTTTGGAAAGACAGATATATTATATTAAGTGGATCTTCTTTATCGTAGACTTTTTGTCTCCTTCCAAAAACCAAAGAATAAAGATTAATTTATATTTTAGTTTATCTGTTTCAATTTTTCATGTACTTTTATTTTTAAGGTTTTGCTATCAAATTTACTGTCTTGTAAGTTTGTGCCCTTCTCAGGACAAACATTTATCATATTTTCTCATTTTCAGCCCTCAGGTACCAAGGTGGTTTTGAGCTAGAGCTCATGAAACAGAGCCAGGTCAGTTTTTGCATCACAGATAAACTTTAGAATGGCTGGAGATGGTCCTGGCAGATCTGCCTCTTGCATAGACTGATTTTCCTGATGTTTATGTTGATATGTTCTAACTATCCTTAGGTATTCTTGCCTACTTTATACTGCACAGAATGAGAACCAAACAAACCAAACCCTCTCATGCTCTTGAGGGGACCTCTACCGGCTGTTAATTTGACTGTACATTTTGCTGCTAATGTTAATGGATATAAATTGCTAAATTCCAGAATTTACTTTTCCAACTCAATAGCCAATGAATAGAAGTGACAGGAAAATCACTTTTACAGACAGAGGAACAGCAAAGTGATGTTTCCATTCGTCTTTGTGCTTGGAATGAAAAAAACTGTCTGCCCCCAAAAGCACAATATTGCAGAAAGTCTAGTATTGAAAATCTATACAACTTCTCCATAAAAGAACATGGACTCTTAAGAAATTCTGGAATTGCTGGAAGAGGAAGAGTCCCCATCTTTAATTCATCTGCCTTACTTGAGCAGTAACAGAAGGTGCATAATAGAGATCTGATCCAGCAGAATCCGTCACTGTACTTCCTTTAATCAAGAAAACCCTTCTGTACATCTTAAACACAGAAGAGTTTTCCAAGAACTCAGACAGAAAATATTCAGAATGCCACTGGTGCACTGATTACATGAAGTATTACAAAAGGTTCTTGTTGATATAAAAAAATATTATTGCTCAGCAGCAGGGACCATGAGCTACTTAGCTGTAATGTCACACTATTAGGTTTAAGGCAAAAGGAACAGCTACAATGTTTGTTTAGTATAAAAAGATAAAAAAACCCTGAGGAGAATCAAACAGTAATTCGAGTTTCTGCTGCAGGATGAGTCAGGCATTGTAGCACCAGCCAAGCCCCTGCCATGACTGAGACATGGGCTGATGGCATGCACTGCTGGGAAAGCTGGTGAAAGCTGCAGTCTGGAGCCAAAGCACGCTGGAGAATGACTGCAGATTAATTTCTGTTGGTGTTGAAGGGTGCATCTGTCCTAAATCCTTTGCTTGTTATGACTCTTCTCTGCTCAAGTGGACTGGAAAGAGATATAGCTGAAAAGACATTTTACTAGGGAGATAAATACTGCCGGGATCTCTAACATCACAAAATAATATACCTTCCCAAATGCAGACTGGAGAACAGGTATTATCAAAATGGTCCAGTCAGTGCAGCTTGTTACAGGTGAAAGACTTCCGCATTTCCAAAGCAAAATGTATTTTCATTCTGCCATGAATTTTGGTGAAGGGATTCATTTGAAACTGATAGAAATTCACACATTAATTTTGCTTAAATATCAACTAATAGTAAGTGTTGTTTTCAAAAGGTCAAGCTTTTAGAAAGCAAGAAAAACAGACAATAAAAGCAAGTGGAATGGAGAGGATGGGTTATTTTTAAAATAAAGGCAAAAATTGTCTGAAAACTGTATCCCACTAAGATGTGAAAATCAGTAGTTGAGCGGTTGTTGGACAAATAACCCCCTCTTGTAGGACAGAAAAGAGCAAGCAAAAAAAAAAAAAAAAAGCTGAATCTTGAAGATTTAGGCAAAGCAACAGATGAGGCAGAAAACATGAGGAAGTGAAAGTTGCCAGACTTTGCAGAGGAAATTAACACACTGTAAACCTTGGATAGCAAAATGAAAGAGCAACGGAAGATGAGAGATTTAAGGCAATGCAGAAGGACTCTACAGGGTACGGGCACGTTGTGCCCTCAGTAGGAACATGACTGTAGTTTATGGGTGTGAACACAGGAGAGCTAATGCAAGAGGGTATTAGCGAGAAAGTGTGACAACAGTGCTGGCAGTCAGACACAAGGACCTCCGGGCACCCCGCTGAGGGATTTACTACTCCACCCCCACAGTGATGAACAACCGGGCACGGGAACTGCAAGACTCTGAACAGGATTTTAATCATTCTTTCAGAAGTGGGTGTAAGGGGCAGAAAATACCTTTTAACCATATAACGTGATAATGACTGAATCATGGGAAGAGATGGGGAAATGGGTGCGGTGCAGGAGAAAATTAGGTGGTGACTGCCCCAGGCAGGGGCAAGGGAACAGAGGGGGACAGAGACAGAAATGAAGATCCAGAAGGAAGAGGGCTTGAAAAGCAACAGTGAGAATGCAGGAGCAATCCAGCTACCCATTCCATCTCTCAGACATCAGTGTGGCAACTCTCTGTTAGCTGGATTTCAAACAAGGCTGTGAAATGTGCTGGGAGCTGAGTGCGGTGCGGGGAGCTGAGTGCGGGCGCTGCAGGGTGAGGCCGGGGCACTGAGCCCTGGGGCTGCTGTCTTTGGGAGGGCGTGTGCTGACACCATTCCCTGTTCTGCCTGCGCCACCAGGAGCTGCACAGGGACCAGTCAGCCCTTTGCCTTTGCATGGGTTTTTCCATTGTGTTTCAGGTCAGGAAATTATTCTAGGATGGAGTGTGAGCTTTCCTCTTTCACGTATTAAAGAACTGCACCCATTCTCACACTACACAACACCTTTAAATGCGCATTCACACGGCCCAGATGGTCACAGACACTCAGGTGCTGGCAGGCAGCAGCCAGTGTGATACCTAAAGGGTAATGATGGAAGTCCAGTGCTGAATCTCATACAAACATTCACCCACTAAGATGAAATGCTAATGTTTATAGTCACTAACGGCGGAAGCAGTTTTTTTGGGCTAGAGAGACACTTACCTATTACATTTGTTTATTTAATACGGACATTGTGTGGCAAGAAAATGTGTAAGAGTTACATTAGCAAGTTTAGCAATTATTTTTACTTTAGTCTGCAGATTTCAATCTATTTGTCATTTCCTATTCTGAAGTCAGCAGAACCCAATCATTTTTATCAGCACTTTGAGTGCCACAATGTGCCATCAAGACTGGAGAAAAATGGGGATATAAAAGTAATCTCTGCAACAGGTAGGGGTGTTTACATATAGATAGCATGTTTAGTTTGATAAATGCTTCTTCATGTAGTCAGATAGTTTTCTAAATATCTGATATCAAGAAAACACACAGAAGATGCCAAGTTCCATTTCTGTTTTCTAGATAGAACAAAATGAACTGAATTTATAAATGCCAATGGTGTGCCACTCATTTACTGACATTAAATTCTGAAAATTGTGAAGAAGGACAGCAAAAGAGAGGCTATTTCATTTTAATAGAGAAGTGACAGTTCTGTGAACTTTCTTTGTCATTTCTCATATGAGCTTGCCAAGCAGCATGAGTGAAAATGACACCTGGAAAAAAAAGGCCAACATGGTGAATTTAGTCACAATTTGTTGTTTTCTGTTTTTCCTAGACACCTTTCTTGAGAAAAAGGGAACTCTGAAAGTCAAAAATTTGTGAATACAGAATAAAATTGAGTAAAACCTTATTACAAATGAGCTCTATTGGTTCACCCTGCCAAAAAAAAAAAGGGTGATTTCTTTGCTCTTTGCTTTCTTTGCATTTGTGTGATAACCTCAATTTAAAATAGGAAAAGACGTGGTCTATTCTTCTAAAATAAAACCTTTAAATATGTAGATATAGTGTTAGCATGATACCAAACCCCAGACACCTGAATTTAGCATTGCATTTTTGCATTTTTTTTTCTGGTGCAGTTTAATATTTTTCCAGGTAAGGAAAAAAAAAGCCAAAAAAGAGAAGACAACACCAAATATACTGTAGAACACATAAAAGAGTATTTCAAGACTGTTTTCAAAGCATAGTGTTGAGAAGTGATATCAAGCTCCAGGAGAAGAATACACCACTGTGTTTGATTCTTTGGAAATCCCAACCTGATGCCTCTCCTGTGGCAGGGATGGGGCAGCTGGAGCCTAGGAGGGAGCTGACACTTGACCAGCACACTTCCCCAGGTTCCGGCCAGTTTTAGCAATGTGACGCTGCCGCAGGGCAGGGGAGGTTTCACAGCTTCACCCCTGGGTAGCCGGGGGCCAGCCCGAGGTGCACAGAAGACAAAGAGCGAGTAAAGCAGCAGCTCTGCTCTGCTGGGCACCAGGGAGCACAGTGTTCCCACCCCTCTGCTCACACTGCCCTGGAATGAGAGCTCTCCCTCGAGCTGGGACTGTTCTCCTCACATTGCTGCCACAAAGGTGCTAAAACCCAACAGAAAAACTGACTTTTTTTTTTTTTATGAAGCCCTATAGGTTATTTTCTCAATTTCCAATAAAGGATTAATTGAAGTATCTATTTTACCTGATCATGGCCTGCCAGTACAGGCTACAGCTGAAAAATTGTATTAACAGCCTTCTCAAGCTAAATCTTATTTTTCGTGGCTCATTAACTTTGGTGAAGTCTGCTCCAGGCTGAAATTTTACAAGATTCTAGATCTAAAGTGGTTTTTTTAAGAACTAATAACTAAAAATGGCTGGAAAATTCAATGGTGTATAAAAATAAATAAGGTATTAGTGTTAGACACTTCTAATTCACAGGGCTTGAAAATGTCAGATAAGAAAAACATGGCAGACAGTTATCACTGCTAATTACCTTCCAGCTCTGTTCTGGCTGCATCTGCAGTAGCTGTGAATGAAGTGGTGCTCTTCAATGTGTAAGAAATAGACTAGTATTACTTTGTAAAAACTTCAGTAAGAATATGTCTTTGTCAAAGGTAAAGGGTACTCAGATTTCAAGCAGAGACTTATCTTAGCAGCCAGGAAACTGTCCTTTCCCAGAGCTGTGCAAGAAAAGCAGTGAGAGGAGTCTCTGGCGAGCTTTCCTCATTCCTTTGCCAGCTCCTCGGAGGCAACAGCCACCCCAGGGTGTTCACAGCCTGCAAGGCCCCCCGTGCCTGCCCTGTCCTCCTTCCTGGACAGCGTGGCCAGGGCAGAGCCCAGGCGTCTGCCCCGAGCGTCCCTCACCCTCTGCCCACTGCCCGCTGTCTCTGCCCACTCCCCAGGGCAGAGACAGGCAAAGCAAGGCTGGGAAATTGCGGTCCCAGGGGCAGAAATAATTGTGCACTCTGAGCTCCACAGCTTGTCTCAGCTCCTCACTCAGAGGCACAACAAAAGAACTCTCTAGTCATGCAGCAGTTATTAAAATGCAGACTCAGTGGTGCAGGACATCTCTAAGTCACCCCTGGGCAGAGAGCGGGACCGGCCCACCCATGGCTGCCCACTGTGGATGCATTATTTAATGCACAGGTGGTGATTATTTAATGCACAGCTGGTGTTCTCCCACTGTCCTTCTCACCATGGCTGCGGTGGCTCCCCAGATACCCCCGGCTCTCCTATAAAAGCACAGTTTAATATTTGTGGGGCAGGAAAGGGTGAGTGTGTGTTTGACAACACTTAAATTATTGCCAAATAATGTGTGACAATCTGCATATCTGGGAGGGGCTTAGGCTACGAAGAAGAAGTATGCAAGAATTCAACAAGGTTTATTTCTGCCACTACACTTTTGCTTTCCATTTCTCAGATACTGAAAGAGATTTGCCTTATATTTACAGCCAAAAATATTAATAGTTAGATTTTTTTCTAATCCTTCTCAAAAAAAAGATTTGGAGTTTGTCTTCTTGGAGGGGATGGGGAACTAACTGCTTCACTTAAAGCAAAAAGGACCTTTTTTTTTTCACACAATATGGGTCATGTTTCTATTTATCAGGTCAGTTTGAAAGAAAGCTTTGAAAGAAATGTTGCCAGAGAATCCAAATCCAAATTAATACACTGTCTTGTCAATTTCAATTCTTTGTAAAGTAAGTACTCATTTCACAGAAATTGAATTTATTGATGAAATAATGGGAGAAAGTATGTTCCAAAAAATAGACATATTTCAAAGTTTAAAAAATAGACATATTTCAAAGTTTTTAGATTTTTTTTTGTTCTAGGTTTGTATTTTGGAACTTGGTCTTATGTTATACCATATATCATATGACTGAAACTGCTTCAAAGAAAGAAAAATGGTTTCAATATGTATGAAGAATTTCTTTCCATATGTCATGAAGGAAAAAAAAAATGTTTTGACAACTGTTTTCTCATGAGACAAGATTTGTATGTTCGGAGTTGCAGTAACATGTCACCAGCTGAGCTAGTGAACAACAGCAGTTTGAAATAGCCAGTGAGGATGGCTGGGCCAAAAGATTTTTTCTGAAAAAGCCAGCTGCAATGACATTTTTCATTTAGCTGGTGACTGCCAGTCAACATTTCTTTTGGATTTGAATAAATATGCTCTTAATAATGATTTCTTAGCATTTTAGTGTCCATTTTTCCTCTCTTCTCTAGCAGTTCTGGGCTTTGTTATGTTCCTGACTGTGATGCTTGGGACCTGGTTTTCTTCCTTTCCATTTTTAAAGATGACCTTGCTGGTAAATCTGCCTTCAAAGGTCCCTTGGCTCCATTTAAAATCCAGACCTTTAAACATGGTCTTTAATAGTTGTAAAATGTTCTCATAAATTCCAAGCTATGTA
Source organism: Oriolus oriolus (assembly GCA_013400235.1). Taxonomy (NCBI): domain Eukaryota; kingdom Metazoa; phylum Chordata; class Aves; order Passeriformes; family Corvidae; genus Oriolus; species Oriolus oriolus. The sequence goes on from VXBT01012581.1 coordinate 18,272, forward strand.
TTTTCTATATTGTTTCTTTATGGTTCATTTACTGTGACATTATATAAAAATTTTAAAGAGGCATTTCCTTCTCAATCACTTTTGAGTGAAGTGTCTGGAAAAATCACTCTTAAAACTTTCTGTTTGAGCCATTAATTAGCACACTTCTTGTTAACTGCTGCTGTAGCTTTTGATTCACTGGCACCAGCACACTTCTGCTGTGATGGATGTGCTGTAAAGGCTTAGATAGATAGGCTGTTTGCATGTCATAGTAAAATGAGATATGGCATTCACTTTCAAAATGAACTTTATGGGATAATACTTTATAGAAGTGATGATGTCGTCCTGGATACTGCCGCTTTGTAAGTAAATACAAATAATGCTCCATGTGTTTTATTAGCCTTAGTCAGTGTAACCTTTAACAGAAAATTAAGACATATTCAGTGCAGTATTTTAAGATGAAAGGGGCATTAACATAATGGCATAAATAACAACCCAAGAATTTATGTAGGCAGCTATGAATAAAGATACAAAGGTTTCCTGAACATAAGAGTCTGCTGTGAGGGAAAACCAAAAAGTCTCATGGAGCTACTGGAAATCAGAACCCCTTGAGATGGGGAGGAATTTAGTGGTTCTGGTTTTATTTTTACTCTATAAAATAAATAAAAAAGTTTTAATATATCCAAGCAGGTTTTTATTATGTATAACAAACTGCAGTGTAGAAAGCTCTTCACCTAATGGGAATTAATGACCAAGGGAAAAAAAAAAACCTGAAAAAAAAAGAGGGAAGTATGTGGAGTTAGCACAGCGCTGGTCACCATCCTCTTTCTTGCCCTTGAAGCCGCTGAGGGATTAAAGGCAGTGAGGTGCTCAGACGTCCCTGTAATGAAAGAGCCAGAACAATACTTCAGAGAGGAAAAGCAGCCTGAGGAAAACAGAGAAACCACAACTGATTACTGCCCTTGGTTGTGTTGGCTACCAGGAGCTATAACACAGCAGTAAAGGGTAAGGCTTGGGCAACATCTGCTTATTTGTCCAGCATGAATGGAGTTGAAAAGCTGTGCCACTGCTGGAATGAAAAGCCCTCCTGAGCGGGTTTTGCACGGAGGCACACGGCTGAGTGCCTGGCTCACCCGTCCCTGCCAGCAGGCACCACCAGCCCCCGGCTGTGCCCCGGCAGAGCGTGGCACCAGCACTGCCTTCCCAGAGAGCAGCAAGGAGCACAAACAGCGTTAGCAGACCTGTAAGTAGATGTCCCAGAGAATTATCAGGGACATTGATGAATCACACTGACATTTAGACCATGCTCAATGGGAGCCAAAAAGTGAAAAAGTAATTTCATCCTGTAGTAGATTTTCAAAATACCTGGAGGCAGATATTTCCCTGGGTCATGGCCCAGTCTTGTAACTTTCCTTCTGCAAACACCTTCTCTTTTTCGTTCTTATATCTAGTGCTCTTGTATGTGGCATAATAATAACACATTTAGCGCAAAGAGAGCTCCCACTGACAGTAATAGCACCCAGATTCAGTTATATATAAATTGTGCAGTATTTTCTTTTGGTCATTACAAATAGAATTAATGAAAGGCAAAAATGAAAAATGCTTTTTAAAGGTGGATGAATCTAATTAATAATAGCCAGAAAGAAAAAAATGTTGTCAATTTATATTCTACAAAACTTGAGCGGGTTTTGGCAGTCAGCATTAAATGGAACTTTGCTGTGCATCATCTCAGGACAAAAAGTATTATACAGTGCTTGTATTTAATGTATTCTACTTATGTCAGCCAGTAAATGATAGCATGTCCTATCTAATTAAATCCAGATTTCTGTGCATCTCTTCATTTACTTACTGTGAAAATAATGGAAGCTAGCATTAAAGTATTAAAATCAGATAAAATTGCATTTCATATTAATACAGTGTGTGGAAATATATAATTTAAATATATATCTTAGGAAATGCAATCTCCTTTACATATTGCACAGAGCTCTGATATTGATCAAGATATTTCCGGGAGTGTATGATGAGAGGAGAAAATGAGTGCGTTATCTTTCCTCTAGGTATAAGCTTGCTTCTTGCTGATCTCTCACACTGCTTCTTTGAATAAAACTAGTTCTTGTTTTGATCTTTTTTCTTCTTGTTGTTTACAGAAGGTTAGTTTCAAAAGGGAATGTTGGAATGTAGTCAGCTTCTCTGCAGTCAGATACTTTGCAGAGCAGTGGGTGAGCAATCCAGGGCCCCCTCAGCTCTGTCCCTTCTTTGGTCACATTGGGATCAGTTCCTAAGACAGACTTGGCTTTGTTTTCCCACTGTCAGACCAGCACAGGCAGAGGGGAGCCAGCAGGGCACTGGGAAGTGCTGCAGGACACAGAACCTGCACTGACTGCAAGGAGTGCCAGGACACCTCGGATCCACAGGTCAAAGTATTTAACTTTGCTTCCAGTTTGAAAATTCAGCCTGTTTAGAGACAGAACAGGCTTTAAGTTACTTTTCTGAACTCTGCATCCTTCAGGTTGGTTCCCGTGTCGTTCACACCGATGTAAATCCTCTGAGGCCAATGGGAATCGTGCTGGGCACAAATGCAGTGAGAATGAGGTCCTCTACATTCACGTGCAGGATCTTCTGTTTCCCGGAGTCTCCCATGCCAATGTTCCCTATCTGTGACTAAGGATTTGCTTTTTAAATCACAGTTTTTATTTGTATCAGAAACATTCAAATATAGTCATTCTGAGTTACATACGTACACATTTGTAACTGAAACTCTTTAAAATAATCCTCTCTTGTTCCTTATGAAAATATGTCGAATAAATCGTGTAAAAAATCCATCTCTGCAATCTTGAGACAGGCGCTGTTAAAATTAAGAAGGACTTTCAAATTTAGGTGACACTTTAGGATTAGAGCCTTATATTTTAATATCCAACATCAACGCTTCAAAGAAATTTATTCAGACTTGTGCACCGGCAGTATGGAAGGTGGCAGGTATCTTCCTGCATTGTTATCTGCTAGTTGGGGACCTAAAAGCAAAAATTAGTGATACAGAAATCCAAAAACTGAAATTAAAAATGAACTCATAAAAAGACGACATGAACATTGCCTATATCTCTAGAACAATAATTGTTACAGTTAATTTTTTTTAGCTTTTTCATTAGCCAGGCACTTAAAAATATTCAAAAGAATAAAATTATCTGAGAAAAAAAAAATTGCAACTATTTTCACTCGGTAATGTTTCCCCTTGGAGAAGCAAAATTGTCTGCCAAATATGGGATGATTAGTCTCTTTAAATTCTGACAGGCAGGAAAAAAAATCTGCTCTCTGCAGAAATTATCTAATTTTGTAGCTGTATCAAGAATATGTCTCCTTTTATCAGATGATATCCTTTCTTCCTTGAGTGGAACATTCACTGTGCTCCATAAACAGTCACTTTGCATTATGTAGATTATTTCCCAAGAAAAGTAAAGGAGTGGGCTTTTGACGATGATGGAAACAACGAAGCATGAAGAATTCAGAGAAGATCAAAGGTGCTCATTAGTTTAGATGGTAGGAAATAGAGCTGTTAACAGTAACACAGTATCTTTCTTGTTACTCTTTCATACAGTATGAAATCCTGTAATTGTTGCATCAGAAAATGCCTCATTTACTTTTCATGAATCAAATATTTAAAAGAAATTCTTATGCTTCCTATCACATGTAGTAGACTGACCCCCTCATTTATTGTATTACTTTGATGTATTTTTTTTATTACTTGAAAGGCTAATTCAGATTGCAGAGGTTTTATGAATATTTTATAGACTCTGTGTTGTGAATGATCAGAAATCTCTCTCTCTGATATGCTGTGGGCTTACAATTCAGCAGTTCTCAAATTAAACCCAGCAGAGGAATAGGCTGTGGAAGCAAAAACCCAGTTGAATCATCTTCCATATTCCTGCATTTCTACTCAGAGCATTCCTCTGACAGCTACAGGTGCCTCCCATATGTATAGAGCTGAGCACATCAGTGGTACAAAGTAATTTCTTATTCATGTCTCTTCTCTGCTAAGACATAACCAAGAGAACCTATTTCAGGCAACTTCATGTTATAACCACTGACTTAGTTCAACCTAAAACTATTTTTGATCTTATTTATTTCCTTGCTTTAAATTATAAAGGTCTGCAAATCTTCTAGTACGTGGTTTAGCAGTTCTAATATTACTCTTTCCCTGCTCCGTTTGAGGTTGAAGTATAACAATAATACAACCGGTTTAATTAAATTTTTACTGCTTCTTTATGTCTGTTTATGATTACCAGACTGGTGCTGTATTTAGATACTGAATTATTTTTATTTAGTAGCATATCAATAGTTTTTAAAGTTTATCTACTATGGGATAAAATTTATATATCCCTATATATCTTGCAAAAGAAAAGGGGATCTGTGTATTTAAAATTTTGTGATGGAATATTCTGGGCAAAGCAGTGGATACATCAGTGGAGGACAGACCAAAAAAAAAAAGATCCTCAGCATCCACAGCAAGCAAAAATCATACTGAAAAACCTGCCAGAGTACCACTAAAACCCACAGTACATACAGAAATTGCTCATTTGTAAGATAACAGATACAGTGTCTTCCTTTAACAGTGATAAAAACCTCATCAAACCATTTCTGGCCTGCGTCACCCGCATTGCTGAGAAGGTTTGCTGTGAACCACTTCAGGTAGGTCTTGACTGCCCTGTAACAGAGTTGAAAACCCATCCAGTCATCCTGTGCCACAGCCAACAGTTCCCCTGCTCAGAGCAATTTTGTATGTGACATCTAACTGATATGTCAGGATAAATGGTTTCATCTCTTTTTGTGCTGATTGGAACTACAAACTCACCAATGTTACTGGATTTCCACAGCAGTGAATTCCCACAATTGAACATTAGCAGAGAAATTGGTGTCTGCTTTCAGAAGTCGCCGGGTTTTCTTCACGATGAACAGACTGGAGGTTAACACTGTTCTGAAGTCATGGGAAACATCCATAGTGAAGTGATGTGGGAGGGTTTGTGCAGCTCCTCTCCCTCCTGTTCTGCTGTTTCAGAGTCTGCAAACAGCTACCAGTGTGTTTAATCATTACAAGCAGTAAAAGAACACTGGAAAATGTATGCAAAATATGGGTGCACTGGGAGAGGACAGGAGGGTGGGAGAGAAAAAGAAGACAGATTTTAATGATCTCTGCCTGCTCCCAAAGTAAAGACATACCCAATGTTATTCAGCAGCATGAAGACATGTTTTAACAATAGCCTTTAAAATAATGGTAAGAAATGTAAATTAAATGCTGCTTGTCTGTTCTCCAGAGTTTGAAAAGAAAATCAGCTTCTGCTTCATTTGGTAGGAAACCTTAGCTTACTCCAGAGAACAGGGTGTAAAGCCACAGTATTGCATTGTTAAACAGATTTGGTATTCCAGTTAGGTACTGAATTTCCTTTAATAAATATTAGTACTTGGAAAAATTCTGAACTGTGTAAAACCCACAAATTCCTTTCCAGCACTTTAGCTTATGCAAGACTGACACAGAAAGGAACTTCTGAAGCCCATAAAGGCAAGGAGGTTTAACTTCTGTTTTCATTTTTCCTAAAAAAAAATATTAAAGCCGTGCTCGAGTAATCATTTTTAATGAAAGAATGTAACTCTGAGTTAAACGCTCATCATAAACCTGAACTTGTGAAAGAAGTGCATCTCAAGACTATCATGAGTAATTGCTGCATATTTTCAAGACATCATTATTCAGATGAGCAACTTTTAGTGCTGGTTCACTGTGACACTGCTGATTTGCAAGTGTGTTCAACTCTTACATTTTTGTCGTGCTATCTTTCAAGAGCTCCTTCTCATTTTGCCTCAGAACATGGGACAGGGTCCTATTTTCAGTGGGGTTTATTGTCTCACATCCTTGCAACTCCATTAGCTAATGGAAAAAAAATCGTGATGGACCTGTGTATCATACCCTGAGATATACATACCACAGGTTTTTGTTAAGAGTTTTCAATCATTTAACACATATAAAGACCATGATGAAAGCTGAGATTCCAATGCACAAGCAGCTGTGAAATAGCAGACATAGTGGTAGTTTTCCTTCTCAACCTATTGGCTCCAATACTGAGGGGACAGGGGAGGGAAGGGAAATTTGCTACACAATAAAGAATCTCCTGACTCACCCTAAGGGAAGAGATATTTTTCTGGTTCTGTGATCCAGATCACTCATGGGCAAGACCAGACCAAGGGAGATGGATCAGACAGATGCAAAACAAGCCCAGCCATAAAAACCTCAAATAAATCTTCCAGTCTATGTCCCAAGCTCTTTAGCATGCTCATCATTACTCTGTAAGTATTCAAAAGGTAAGCACAAGAAGCAAAGCCATTTGCCTACCTTTTTACTGAATCCTGCATTATACTTTCTTTTATAAAGAGCAGGCTAAATCTAGTGACTGCAGCCATCTTACAATCTGCAGGCCTTTCTGCCTGCAAGCTGTTATCAATTTATAAAGTACGGAGGAAAAAAAGGCAGCCCAGAGCAGGATGCAAAAGCTCCTGTAAGCTGCCAGCCCTCTCTCAGGTGCTCTGTTTGTGGGCAGCAGCACCTCCACACTCATGGCAGGGGCTGAGAAAGTAGTTGAAAGGTAGTAATCTCTTTAGAGAACAGTCATGTCATCCAGAAAACTTCTCTTAAGTCACTTAAGTTCCACTTCACTGATTTCAGGGTGCTCAAAATTTACTTACAGGACATCAGAATTTAAATGAAGGACTCAAACTGTGTCAGGTTTTAAATGATTTCTTGTTCTTCAAGATACTGGCAACCTGATCCCAGAAATTCCACATCCCTTTATCTACCTTAAGAAGAGCTTACAGACTTAGAAGCAATTTTCCCACTCTATCAAAATTCTACAAAGGGCATGAGAAAGGTCAGAAATAAAGCTCTGGTTTCTCTGACTTTGACCATAGAGCTCTCCAAAAAGCATATTGAATATCATTGCACCCAAACAGAGAAACATCATACCATCACCTTTTTAATCCATGATGGATGGCATTATATGGCAATAACAGAGCAATACAATGACAACCTTGTCTTCTTCTCAGTTTCACATAAATCAAATCCCCCAAATGAAGCCAAATTTAGAAAGAAAAGCAAAAAGAGCTGAACTTTAAATGCTACTACAATATAAGTGTGCCAGTTAGAGTCCTGCAAGGACTTCCTTTTTATCTGAAAGCACATGTAAGCTCAAAATCCAAATTCAGATAACTATACACTTTTCCCAGGGTGGTCTCTTTTATTTGGTGAGTCTCATGCTCTTAATTATCCAGCTCAGGTGTCAGACTGAGAGATAATGTTGGAGCCCACATGGGCCTGGCTTCAGTTCCCCTGGAAACCAGAGTGCCGGGACCAGAAGGAAAGATCTTAGTGGTTTGCACCAGATTTTCTTTAAAGAAAGGTGTAAGAACTGAGCCATGCTTATTTTATAACTCTGCTGCAAACTGTGCTTGGAAATCTCTACATGGAAAGCACAACGTGAAGGTATGGTGAGGTTTAGGAGTGCCATGAAGATGTGTTCTGACCCAAACAATGTTTACAGAAGAAATTTTGAGTTAAATTCGTGGTATGTTCTAGGTGTATTTGTTGTTTTGTGATCTTCAAACAGGTGGAAGCACAACTACATGGTGTTTATTAATGGCTTAGCAGGAAGGTGTTACCTATAGGCAAGATGAAGTGTGCCTGAGAGAGGAGGAACTTTCCTGTGAGTCTGCAAGATAAGATGTAGATGATCTGTGGGTTAGAAGAAGACTAATACCACAGTAAGTTATGGTATTAAAAATAAATAAATGTTTAAGTCATAAACCATGAGAAAAAGAATGAACTGGATTACTGAGCAGTTTAGAAGAGAAAGAAAAATGAATCCAATCAGTTGGATCAAGGCAGTTAGAAATGTTTTATAGTTTCAATACTCAAGACTGGCAATGACAATAAAAATTAAAAAAACCTTAGACACTGTGGCTTTTATCATCCTCCCCACTTACAGTCATGGAAGACATTTGTGCCTATGGTGCATTTATCAACACACAATTTTCTATAAGATATAAATATTGATAACTAAAACGCTGATCTTTTAAATCATAAAAAACACTGTTAAGTGAAAAATATTCCTCAAGCTCACACCTCAGAAAACAAGCATTCCATACAGATGGCTGCAGCCCAGTCATGGTGCTACTGGTGTGGAATTTCTCAGTGTGGTGAAAAGGGACGTGTTGTAGATTTTGCAGTTTCCCTGAAGGCATGTTAAACTTCACAGACACCTCTCCAGAGAATCCAGTGACTGAGATCTTCGTTCCCTTCACCAAGGAAATCAGATGCAATGCACTTAAAAACTGAACTCTTCACACGGCTGGTTCGGTACTGAACAGAAGAGCAACTGTTTGCTTGTCTTAAATAACCAAAACCTCTCAAATCTCTACATAAGCACTCAAAGCTTGAAATGCTTGTGTCGAGGTGTAAAACACTCAAAGCCTTGGACTTGTACAGAGTAATTGCTTAGTCCCATGTAGTACTCGTTAATTGCTTTGATCGTGAACAGTAATGCCTGTCAGATGTGCATTATGACAGTGCTGGAGGCAAAGAGCTCTGTTGTTGCTTTCTGTTGAGGTAATAAATGAAGTGATGCCATTCACATTTTATAGATCAGGACGTTAGCTGCAGAGAGCTGAAGTGTCTTGCCTAAGGTCACAGAGGAATAGCTTAGTCTGAGCTGGTTATCACTTATTTTAGTCACATAAAAGAATTTGGATCTCAGTTATCAACTATTTATCATTAAATATGTCATTAAGCAAACAACAAAGACTCAGCATCACTGTCATCATTCAACAGGAAAGCATCTTGGAAGGGTGAGTCATCACAAAGTGGAGTTTTGCAATAACAGGATATTTTAACAAGGGCAAGGCTAGAGGCTAAATATTAGAGTTACAGAGAACATAATAAATACAACATTACTGAAAACTCATGTAGTTTCAAAAATAAGTGGATATGGTGTGAATCACATCACAGGTTTCAGATTCTCACTGCTGCCTTGGTGTCAGGCTTAGGAAAAACAGTTCTGATTTTGGCTTCATGTTGTAACCTTGTGAAACTCCCACTTTTTGCATTTTGATGAGAAAACCAGCCTTACTTATTTGAAATTTTTTGAGGCTTTTAAATTCCCAGACTCAAATAAAATCACGGGACAGCTAAAACAACAACACATAAGACCAAAGCAAAATTTTACAGGAGACTCCATGTGACCAAAGACAGCTGAACTTCAGAAATTTTTATGGAATATACAAACTTGAGTTTTAGTCAGAATTTGTTCTATTTCATCAAGCATGGTTGCTCACCCAAGCTGGCCTGTAAGATTGACCCAGCACAGTCACTCATTGCTACTCTATTAGGATTTTTTTGTCATTTGCAAATTTTACCAGTAATGATTTTATATCACTTTTCAGATATTTGCTACTTGTGACTCAAGAAATTTAATTACTCTGAATCAAGAGTATTTCTCGGAAAGACTTGTTATAAAATATGCTAGTGGAGATTCCTTACCAAAGATAATTTTTAATCTAATAGTTGATCATGCTTAGCCCGCTTACACTGAGATATATTAACTTTGTATAGACTAGTCTGAAATACATTTTTTTCTGTGTCATTAATTTAAAGTGTTTTTAAATTTTAGATGGTTTTGTCACTCAAAATGTATGTTTGCTTTGAACTTCATTATTGTAACTAATGGGTAAGTTTGTGAGTTGATGATCAGATGCACAGAAATAACTGACATTTTTATTCTCCCATAAAATTTTAATACAAATGGCAATAAACAGCTCAACTAGAAAGCTTATTGTTAATTTTAAATTGATTTATGTCTTATTTAGAACTATGGTTTAGTGTCCTCTTTAATTTTTACAGTTTATATTGGATTTTGGTAGTAGAGGTTAATTCCCCTGATAAAGAAAAATAGCGTGTGCAATAGAATGTATTTACAAAGATTAATTTTATTGCAGAAATTATTCATCTCCTAAACTTTACCACAATAAATATCCAGATAAACTCCAATGAAATACAGCTTATTTCCTAGACTTTCAGAAATTCTTAGAATGAGGAGAAATGGGAATCCATTGGCAATGAGTACTTGGTGATGTATGGAAATATCAACGCTTTTCCAAGCACCTCTGAAGCCTCACCCAGTGCTTCTTGGACTGAAATTCCTACATAACTAAGGAGAGAACAAGGCAATTACAGAAGGAGCACTGAAAGAGAAAAGAAAATACTTTAAATGCTATTTAATTAATGTTATTTTCAGGATAATCTTTTGATTCCTGTGAAAATCATTTTATCACGGTTTGGAAGGAGATTGTTGACAACACCAGCATTGCAGAGCTGGAATCTTTTCAGGCTATATTCATCAAAATAAGGAAAGCTCTTCAAAGGATTTAATACCAAATGATGTAGTTTGGTGCAGGTAATTCCATACTAGTTTACATCTATCAAACACCTAACTACAAATTTTGATTTAATCTTGGAATTCTGATTTGAGTCAAGAAGTTCTGGTGCTGGAGCCTGCGCTTTTATCCTCCATCCCTTTCACTGTGCAGATGCATTCAATGCTTCTGCAAATGGCCCTCAACAACTCTAAAGAGCACTGAGGAATTTTTGTGGCTTTTATTTGTTTATTTGGTTTTGGTTTTGTTTTGGTTTTGGGTTTTTTTCTGTCCATTCTCTCCAGGAAGAGAGTTTCATTAAACCAGTTAATTTAGAAATGGACTGAGAAGCTGCTGAATTGACAGTAATAGTGTATTGTTACATTTTTTTATTTGAATAACAAACCATTTTTAATTCTTGGTGATGAGTAAATGGTCATAGAGTATTCTAAGCCAATGTCACAGCTCAGAGAAAACTACAGAGCTTGCTGAGTACCAGCTGACTGAAAACCCTAGTCTGTTCTCTCTGTGAACTCAGGCTAGTAGTGATTTTTCACTGAATTTTTGATAGTTCATGTACAGTTCAGATGTGAAATGGTTTTTATTCACCACATTATCCTACAGTGTGGTTTTTTTTAGCAGGTTGTAAGTTAAAAATAAAAAAAGTTTCTCAATATACAGGAAAATAATATCTAAAAGTATTCAAAACATACTTCAAATTATTCATTGTAGCATTTTTTAGATTTTTTAGCAGAGAGCTTGGCCAGGCTGAGTTGTATTTAGCCTAAGCCTGAACAAGTATTAAGAAGACATTGTGGCTTCGTACCACTTGTGTCTTTTATGAATTCAAGGCTTCAGGAAAGGGCAATTTCACTTCCTTACAACAAGTGCTGTGTAAAGAGCTGTTTAAATCACATCTGTGGGGTTTGAGAAGCTGTACCAGTAGTGACACTTGGCTGTTTCCTGGATATCACAGGGGGATTTCTAAGAGACTCTTAGAGGTCACTGGTTTCCAAATGCTGAACGAAGATGACGGCAAAGAGGGACAGGTGGAGGCTTTCTACCCATCCGTTTCAACAAAGCCTAATTTTATTACATAAAAATATATCTGCTTTAAGTAAGAACTTGATATGGCACTATCTATGACCTAGACAAATACGAATTGGAAAGTATCACATTCATGATTTCTCTCTGCTGCTTTTTATTATTATAAAAGTAAATACGTGAACCTCAAAGAGTCACAGAAGGGGACTTCTGATTTGCACTGGTTCATAAGAAAAATCTCTACGATAATAAAAGCAAGGTACTGTCAAAAATGTCTACCAGCTTCTTGTTTCATTGCCATCTCACTTTTCCAAAACAGCATCCAAAAAAATTTCATTCTCACCAGGGTGTAAGGCAAGGTATCATTCATGAGAATGCCACAGAAAGGATCATGCTCTTTTACGAGCCAGGCAGCTTACTAAGCACACTGGGATGCACACTGAATTGAGCAAGCTCTTTTTTTGGGTGTTTCTGTTGGTTTTATCAAGCAAATGAGCAAAAAGCCTTATAAATCCTTTTTTATAATGCTCTAGCTGTGCAGATTCTATACAAGAAAAATCTTACATTCTTTAATATTTAAAAACTTCTTATAATGCCTTTGCTGTAGCAGACACAAAGATCACTGTACAGTAAAGGAATTTAGTGCATTTTCTTTTTGCCAGTGGTACATTGCCTGTGGGAGGACCAGGAGGAGGTAATCTGTGTTCAGTCACTCCTTTAGCCTAAAAATAATTGAAAATGGAATTAGGAAATACTTCTTCAGCTTCTGCAACAATATGAAGGAGTAGAAAAAGTAAGACGTGATTTTGCAGATCCTCAACTATTTGGGCAAGCAGGAGTCACAAGTAAACTAGCATATTATATAAAAATGTGTTCCTATAAAAGAGAGATAGCAAGAGACCAAAATCAAATCGAGTGTAACAGGGATGGAAGAAGCAGCTTACTGGAACAAATAAGTAATCCATGTAGCATAAATTTAGTATAGTAATATTAAATATTTTACAACACCATATCTGAATTTCACTTTATTTTTCCATTAATTCATTTCTTATTACTCCTTTTTTTTTTTTTGTACAGCCTCTCTGAAATAGAATAAAAACCCCAAAATAAAGAGTTGAATTATGAATTATTTCTAACCAAATAACTTCTTACTTAAACTCAGGTTTCAAACTAAATCATTTCCTCTTCCCCACTTACTGTAAGTTAGGAGAAAAGTGGCTGCTTGAGCTCTAATTACAGGCCTCTGCTTAAGAAAGATCTGTATAATTTATATACTTGCTGAGACAACACAATAGTGCCTTAGTCTCTGAAATGTCTCTGAGCTCAATTAATATTTTCCAGACAAATGGTATTGTCACCAGTGAATAGAGATTCCCAGTGCTGGTTTGAGAAGAGACATGCCAGGCACTCGGACCCTCAAGGTGAGAAAGTGACCAGTGCTCAGCAAGGACCATGGAATCGGAACATCTGCAATAAATGTTGAGATTAATCTTAGATCAGAAAAATCCCTTCTCCTGAGAAAACAGCTTCCTGCAACTGAAGCTCAGCTTTCAGTCGACAGTGACTCCAAGCACCTACCTGCTCCCCAGTGACCTTTTATTTAACAGGGTGCAATATGAAGAGTGTTTTCCCCTAAGGAGCAGCTTAAATTTCCTTCTGCTTGCTTTCATCCTGTTACTTATGCTTAGACTGCTTCAGATTATCTTAAACATTGCCATGGTACCTATTGATAACAACACCCTCAGTGAAACTGCTGACTGGTGTTCACTCCTTTTCAGGCACGGTGCAGTCAAGGAGGACAATGTGTGTGCTTGAACCTCCACAGCCAATTTTTACCAATGAGGTAAAAAATGCTGCAAGAACCAGAAAGATTAAAAAACGCAACAAAGCAACCAACCAACCATCCAACAAACAAACCAACAAATCCACCAAACCTGCCTGCCCCCAAACCACTTGCAGAAGTAGATTATATCTAAGCCTGGAAAAAAAAACAGTTACTGGCGTAGACATGTATTCTTCCAAGTTTTTATGGAGACAATAAACCAAGAACTGGGTAATATGTTCTGATCATCTGTTTTAAGCCGACTCGAAGTACTTGCCTAGTTAAATTATTGCTTTATATAACAGTTTGTTCTTTTTGTTTTGATTAATAACCATGCTAGTTTCTAGGCAGCAACACTTCCTACAGCTACATTGCAGAAAGCACATTTTTTGGAACAGCTGTTACCTGCCAGTGAGAAAATGGTTGTCCTGCCAGTGCATTTCACAGAAAGAAATTAAATGTTGTTCTAAAATAGAAAGTGTCTAGTGTTGTTTTTAAACATGTAACAATTTTTGAGCATCCTGTTCTTGTTTTTCTAATTCAATTGCATTACCGACCGTGTGAATCTTCAGACAAGATAAACTGCCTTTGTTTGAAATAAATTAACTATATAAACACATATTCTTTCCAAATATCTTTGGAAACACTCATACTTCCTCACAACTCCTTTTGCTAGCTCAGGCAGTTTTTACAGCTTGGTTTTTTTTTTTGGGCTCAGTGCAGTAGAAGCACATTGTGCACATGTCTTTTAGTGTTTAATCTTTTTCATTTACAGAGTTTGGTCACAGAACAAGGACTCATGAAAACAGAACTTCATTTCATAAGCATATAAAACAAAATGGCAGCATTCAGATAAGGCAACTCAAAAGACTTTGACTGTTGCAGAAGCTTGAATACTGTTGTGACTTTTCCTGTCTAAATCAAACGCAGAAAACTGGCACAGCTAATTTTGACCGAGAAGATGAGTTGCTTTGAAATGTGGTGGAAAATCACAACCCACTGCTTCCACTTCTTCCGCACTCATGCAGCCTGGCAAACAGTCAGACCAACATCTGCAACCAAATACAAGCTGCTGATCCAACCTGTCCTTCAAAGAAATTGGATTAGGACAGAGGAACATCAAGGAAAATGCTGGAGTTTCCATAGGTTTTTAAAGAAATGTCTTCAAAATTTTAGCTTGTCTTTGGAAAACAGGAAGGACTAGGAAAACCAAACAGCTAATTTTTAGGTCACACTGCTTTGAATGCAAAAACTGGGAACAAAGTCTTAAAAAAATTATTTAAGGTCTACAGTAGCAAAGAAGGTGCTTTCATTTCCAATTTCCAAACATTAGAGCTGCAAGGGTAAAAATCTCATAAAAAATTGCATGGGATGAAAAATGCCAAAGTGGTAGCCAGATTTCAACAGACCTTCTGCCAGAGATTCATGTTCAATTGTATGAACTGGACATATGGGTTTAGTTATATTATGTGAGAAAAATTTGGAGCACAGAAATTGTACTTCTGTAAAAAGCCAAGAAATATAGTGCAGAGGGACTAGGCAAAAAAAATGGTCTTTCAAACTAAGGCAGACGGTGAAAGGAAAGATCACAGAATTGTGGGATCTTCTGTCCAGTAATAAAAGGAAAGTAAATTTCTCAGAACATTCTTGAATAAATCCAAGCTTAGTGCCATATTTCAAAAATAAATGACAACAATCTGCATACAGAAAAGGTTAACAGCCAGTCTGGTACTATAAACTTATTTGGTTTTGTTTCTAAATCTTGTTATTGTGGGTTTTAGTTGTTGGCTGTGTTGTTTCTTGGGTTTCCAGAAACTTCCTACTACAGAGACAGCTCCAGGCCAGAGATAACTCTATGAGCACAAAGGACATTCCAGCAAACACCAGAGGCTTTTTCGGTGAATACAGGGTGGAGAGGACCCAGCCTTCCCACCAGAGAGCCAGCCAGCACTCCAGTAACTTCCACTCCCAGTTCTGTATCAGCCATGGGGTAGGTGGGGTCTATTTTTCACTTTTAACATCTTGCTTGCAGAGTTTTCAGTTTGACTTTTATGCTTTGAGCCAACTTTTTCCTCAGTTTCTCAGCTTCTGGCTGCTGTTGCACATCCATGGATGTCTCCTTATGGTCTCTTTCCCAAACTTACTGGCTCTGGAGGAAAATGAGAGGCTTTCTCCATTACTTTTCTCTTGTGCAGAACTTACTAAGAGAGTGATTAGTTGCTCTATTAGTTGTTTATTGTTCAGGGTGTTGCAGTCCAGAAAACACCTGTCTTGGAGACTTAAACTTTCTTAGGACTTTCTACACCCTATTATTGTTCTAATTCCTTGGAAAAGATCCCGAGCTGTTTTCTTTTAATCCACACGATCTACAGATGCTACCAGGTTATGTAATCAGCTTTCTCACATATGCTTGGTCTGATCAGAATGAAAAAATATTTGCTGGTGCTTTTCTTATTTCAATAAACACCCATCCAAATTCTCCTTGCAGTTAGATCTGCACTGTATTTCAGTATCAATGGAGCTGAAAAACATAAAGGGCAACCTAAACACATTGTTATAAACACATAAAATATTCCTAACGAGACCTTTTCATACTAGCAGCCAAATTACCTCTATGATCCTCCAGTCATACCACCTGTGTCAGCAAATGCAGTTTCTCAATAATTTCATGCTTGCCTTTTTTCCTGAAATCACTGTCAAAGAACTAACTAAAAATGTTAAAATATGAGGATCCTAAAAATGGCACTGTAAGACAAATCTGAGAAAAACTGAATGTTTTAAGCTCTCAGTCTGATTCCTTCAGCCTAGCTGAGGTTCAAAAGCAATGTTGTGTTTAATAAGAAATCCTAATGTTTGTCTGTGTATTTTTTCTTCATGCAGCTATGGGCTCAGGGCTTCTAAAAAAAGATGAAAACATGAAGACAATCAAGCAAACAGGACTGGCAGTGCCCAGCAAAAGGCTGAGGAGCTGGGGTGCAGCCCAGGAAAACTACAGAGCAAGTCTGAGTGATGACTTTAACCAACTCTATCTTTGACCTTTAGTCAGTCTAATTATTGTGATTTTCTTTCGTTTTATTGTGGTTTTTCAAAATGTGTATGCACTTTACAAATGCTCTGTTTGCTTCAGTAGAAAGAGTCAAAACAAACAAGCAAAAAAACCAAGCCAAAAGTACAACCCCAAAGCTAGAAACTGCATATTAGAAGCAGGAATGGCCAAACTCCGCTTGCTCAGAGTTCCCTCTTATTCGCAGCCCTGTGTTCAGAAGGGAGGAAGCAAACAAAGGCCGTGCTTCTGTGGCACTTCATGTGAGCCTGCCAAGCAGCCAGAGCCTGCCAGGGCCCACACACAACCCCCCAGGCAATCCTGTACCAGCCTGGGCTGCCAATGAGCCCTTGGGAGCTGCTGGCAGTGCTGTGCAGAGCTGGTGTGCACACCCAGGCTGCCCCTTCCTCCAGGAAAGGGTTCATGTTGAAGTGACAGACAAACTACTTTCAAACCAGCATTTCTATATCATCTATAACAAAATATAGAAAGTTTTTACTGCTTTCTTCAGAAGTGAAACACAGATGGGGACAGAATGGAAAACCATTTTTGGTCTTTTTGGTGGAACGTTGGTTTATGATCTGAAACCAACATCTGCCAGAGGCTATCACTCACAGGCACAAATGGGCTCTACTGCAAGACTGAAAAATTAATTAAACCATTGTTTATTCAATTACATTCTGTGGCCCTGCTCTATCTAGATAAACAAGCTGAATAAACTTCTGAAAGCTCTCAGCCTGAAGAGCCTGTATCCTATTATCAGCCATTAAATTAAACATTTAGAAGGCCACATTCCATGAAAGGATATTTCCAAGGACCTATAGTACTTCTAAAACACCATATTTAAAATATTTTGGCATTTTAAAAAAAATTGCCTTGAAATTTTCTAAATCTGATGTAGGCTTAAAAATTAACTACTTCCATTCAATTTTTTCCAGCAAGTTTTATGTGGTAAAATATATTTTTTTCTATAAACCAAGGAGAATCATCTAATAAAGAAGAGACAGTGTGTTTGGTTGTGTAATATTTTCTTACCTGCCATCACAGACCATACATAAGAGTGTGAAATTCCTCTCTGCCTCTCCACAGGTCACTGTAACTAGGTGCAATTTCAGAGCAGACTTCAGAAATTTCACACATTATTCAATGGGGAAAGCAAGAGGGAGACTCAAGCCCAGGACCAACAGCATTTAGAATTAGAAGTTGTGAGAGGCAAAGCAGATGTGCTTGAGCACAGAAACCACCTGGCAAGTGTCACTTTACAGTCCTGCATGTGCAGAAATGCTTTTCAGAAGTGATGAAGTTTACAGCACCAGTGGAATATTATACTTTACAACACCAGAAACTGGCAGCAATAGCAGCTGCAGGACAGAACTTTCACGGGCCAACTACACCTTTTTGGAGGGGGCAAAAAGAAGCTCATGTGTTCAGAGGTTTAAACCAGGATATGATATGCATGTGTCATTGGGATATCCACTGGTTTAGCAGCTTCAGCCATCAGCACTGAAGCCAGTGTTTCAAATTTATATTTGGCTCTTGAACAGAGCTTTTATTAAAAAGGCTAGCCAAGAAGAAATAGTGAGAAAAAATGTATACTACATGAAATTCCATCTTTCTTTAAGAGGCACCAGGAATAAAAGCCTGTGGAAGAGTTCTCACCTTAGAACAACAAAACAAGGAAAAAAATATTATCCCTACTGAGTATCAAAACAAACATAAAAGAATTTCAGAATCAGACAAGACTACCTACTCTTTCTGAGTAAGCAGAGTCAGTATGTGAAGTTTTATACTCATTCCACGGCACTCTTGTGTTATTTCTTTATCTGTAAACAAACTCTTATTTTACACGATGCTGAATGAAGAACAGCAATTTTCCCCATGACTGGATAAAGGCCTCAGAATCAGAAATCTGACTCCTGTGTCAGCTTTTTCCCAGTTTTTCTTTATTATTTATGTGATTTTGCCATGAGGAGGAACACGGCATGTCTCTGTCCCAGAAACAGACTGGAAACTGACATGGGAAGGTTCAAGAAGGTTATTTATGCAAAATAACATTTTTCCAGTATAATGCACCCCTTGATTTAACACTGGATGCAATAACCTTTGCTCAGCAGTGAGAGTGCTAAAGCATCACACAGCTGCTAACGTAGTCTGAAAAATAAGAGCTGATTTTTGCAACAGCAGTGACAATACAAAGGCATGTCAGGACCTTGAGCCCAGAGTGAGTCACAGCATTTTTCTTCTATGTCCTGTAACAAGAGGACAGATCCTGCTCATAGCAGAGGTTGACTTGTTCAGCAGGGACTTTAGCAGCAGCTTTGGGCTGAGCCAGTGGCAGGGGAGCTGAGTGTCTAGGTGAGCAGGGAGGTCCCCAGAGCCATCACTGTTCCCTGTTCTCGTTGGTGGCAGCGCCAGACTCTTGCCCTGCACCATCAGGCCCAGGGCCCAATTTGTATTCAGCACAGGACATTTAACATCTACTGGTGTTCTCAGTTTTTGAAAGTGAGCGGGTCTCTATCCAGGTCACAGCCATCTGTGACTGGTTTCACACACAGGTATGATGCCATTGTGCTTTGCAATATGTCATTCAAAAGTTTCCTGATCAGTGCAGGAGAGACGATGGATTTGACACCGAGTGTCAGGAGCAAAAGGATCATGGGTTATGCTCAGATGCACAGAGATATTTATTCTGATGCTTGAAACTGAGCACTGTTTAGATTACAGCTCAGACTTCACAGCATCAACATCCTTCGGTCCTTCTTGAACAGAGCAGGCAGAAATCTGACTTGGATGATTAACTCATGTTATTAAAGTTTAGAAAAGAAAACAAGTAGAATGCAAATGAAAAACTTGGTTTCACTCTGCCTGTGACTGAAACCAAGAATTCAATTGTGCCACTGCTCTGCAAACTGAGCAACCAGGGCTGTGCCCCATGACCCCCTGGGCAGCAGCGATGATCTGCACTGGCTCTTGAAGGCACTGTAAATCATCTGCACAGGGCAATATTGTAGACCTCAATAGATCAGATTAGCCCTTACTGTCTTCACAGTAGATTTACTAGAGCACTAATGGGCTTTTAGCCCTTCCATCTCATTCAGTGACACTTCCCCTAGCAGTGTTATGCATATTTCTGGATAAATGGCATACCATTCAGAGCAGTAACTGTTGCGCAGCAGACGTGAACTTGGCTTTCCTTGGTCTCTGCAGGTGTACTGCAGAGTTCAACCAACAGCACATTAACAGCTGTCCTTACTTTACTAGTGACTGCCCACAAATTTCAGTCTTACCAGCTGGGCTGCATTTCTCCTGACAGGCCAACTCTCTTCAAACGTGATGCCCTCTAACTTCCCAGTGGAGTACAGAAAGAAACAAAATGCAAAAGAGACATCGATTTCTACCTAAGCAGGCTTGCAGCCCAAGTCTATAAAGACCTAAATATCTATAGCTCATGTTGAGAAAGGCACAGACACATGTACTACAAAAAGTTACTAAATTTAAAGACCTGTTTTGAAAGGGGGAAAATGCAGTAAGAGAAATTTTGCAGACCACCTGCCTAAAACCAGAGAACCAGTGTTCCCCTGCTCTCTGCTCTACTACACAACCAGCCTGGCAACCTCAGCACTCTAGAGAGACACAAAAACTTCTTAAGAGGATGATTATTTTTTTCATTGTTTTATGTAATTTAGAATCTTAACTGTGAATTCCTTGCAGCATTGCAGGCTGAGAGGGGCAAAAAGCTTTAATCCAAACGTCGAAGTGCCCAAGGAAGTTTGTCGGTAAGCAGCAGAGTAGCTGCTGGCAGTGGTGGTTCACCAAGGCTGCAGGACTGAGTTGCCCTGGCCCCAGCAGCAGGGAGGCAGCAGGGTTGGAGCTCCTGCACAGGGCTGCACAGGCAGCTCTGCCACAGCCATCCACAGATGGCCCTGGGGCCTGCAGGGCCAGTTTCATCCTGAATGCTTTGAAGGTTACACTCTCCTCCTTTCTGTGCACTGTTATCTTTTTAAGAACTCTGGTTTACACACAATGCTGTGGAACAATATTGATCCAGTGGTGGTGGGTTTTTTTCCAAAGGGATAACCTTTGGGACTCTTTCTGGGTCTTGAATAACCTTTAACACTACCAGAGCAGCATAAAGAAGGGTTTATGATACAGGCTACTGACCTATTTTTGATATTTGTTTCTACAGAATGACCTTTTCTTTTGCTTGAAGTTTTACTCTACTTATTCTAACTATTCTCAAAGCATTGCACTAGAGATGAACATAAAAATGGATGATGATAATAATAAAAGATATGACATCCCTAATTTTCATAAGCAAAGAGAGTTAATTTTTTAGTCCTTTCCAAAAGAAGAAAATCTCTCCTCTTTTGTTCCAATCCTGACTGCTCTAAAAGACAGGGGAGAAGGAAGACAGCAGGCAATGGATACAACTGTCTACCTATTTTGTTCAATCTACTGCTCTGGGCATTCATTTAAGTGTCAGGCTTGTTCTCTACAATAGGTATAAAATTGCTTTTGTTGAATTTATCAGTAGATCTCACACTGTCTATTTATGAATATGTTTTTTCCCATAACCAAAATTTAAAGAAACAGCAGAAGTCTCCATATGTGCATGCTCAGTTTTCTGAAGGTGAAAATATTACTTTTGTTCTTGAGGAGTTTTACTTTACTCTGTTTGAGGTCAGTCCTTTCCTCCTCTTTATAACTCCACTATAATCTTGGAGAGCTTAAAGAAACTCTTCAACTCTTTTAACTAATCCCTTGTGATTGAACTTTCATATAACCTGTTATTTTCTTGAGTCTGCTTTTTTATTTTCACAAAGGATTCTGAAATAAACCCCTGCCCGAAGCCCCTACATGAAAATCATTGAAAAGACCACCAAAGTTGACCACAGTAACATTTACTTCTGTGGTTTGTATGGCCCAAAGAAGCCTTACTTGGGAATTAATTTTTCTCTATTTGATAACAATTGCAGCACATCTAGAGACTACACCTATCTAACAGCCTAACCTGCAAAACTAATGATTAAACATCAAAATACTTACCAAAATAATGTATTTAATCAACTTGTCCATTGTTTACGGAACAACATGAGAGCAGTGACAAAAGAATTCATTACCTTCTTATCTCTGTTCCTTTAAACTTTGCTCGAGGTATATCGCTGCCCTGTGGAATGGGAGCTAGGCATGAGCAGGCCTTTTGAATGCCGATGCCAGTTGGGGCTTTCAGCATCAGTCCCTTCCCTGCACCTGATCACCCACCCAGCACTTTCTGCACCACAGCCCTCACTGCTTCTCCTGCAACACCAGGAACTCAAAGTGGCTCCAGTCATTCCAGTATCTCTTTTGGGAGACACTCTCCGGGTCTGATTGCAGCACACAGACACAAAGCTACAAAATAATCCCTGACTTAAATTAAGCTACCAACACTGACTCAATTCAAAGGGGAGGTTGTCTTAGTTAAATTTGCACTGTCTGGCCATGAATTATGGCTACATTGCTCTGTCTTTCCTGTTGAATTCAACAGCACTAGTTTGATGTAAAACGGGGCAGAAGGAGGCAGTGATCCATCAGAGCATTTAAGGACTCCTTCAGTTTACAGTCCCTGCACTCTTCCATTGGAGTTAACGTTACACCTCTCCCTATTAGAACTTACGGGTATGAGTTTGTCAGTTGCTCCTTACCTTGAGTTTAAGGAGTTTTGACACCTCCTTCAGTGCTCATGTAAATTGACAGAGATGTTAACATACAGCCATAAAATCCAGCCTGCTCTGCATGGTACTTTTGAATACAATGATAAGAGTATAGAGGGGCCTTGACTTGGGCAGAATGACTGTGTCCTCTCCTAAGGAAATACATGAGATCAGAGTCCAACATTTTTTCACCTCCCCATATCCAGCCTAATTTAACATTGTTTTTGTTTTGCAGTCTAATAAATCACAGTTGGCTCTGTCGGCTGATGTAATGTCACTGTAATGCTCTGAGACAAGTGCTGCTGTGTTAGTTATGGAGATGAGAGTGTGTAGGCAAGCACTCATTAGCCTTAACTAATGAATCCTCTAACTAAGTCACACACAATTGAGAGGAGCATAAGTAACTGAAGCCTTGAGGCTTATTGCACTGGGTTTTCAGAGAAGGGCTTTTTGTTTGTTTTGTTCTGATTGAGTGAAACTATTCTCTGCCTTCCTTGCTTTGTAAGAAGCCACAGTCCCTCAGTATGTTTCTAAACAGAGTTGTGGTTTATGGGAGACCTGACTTTTATGCAGAACAAAAGCCAGTTTCGCCTGGGAGTGATCTGAGGCGCAGTCTCACTGTGCTGTAGCAGTAATAAAACGAGGTGATCCTGCAGAGATATACAGGTGTTCTTTTCTGAATATACGAGTGGCTTCACAGCACCACTGACAGCCCCCAAAAGGTAAATGAAGTAGGTCTTTGTACTCTGAAAAACAATCAGTCCCCTGAAGACCTCAGGGAAAGCACAGATGAGCTTTGGTTTCTGAGGAGGCTGGGAAACACAACAGGTTACAGGGAGTGAGAGTACTGTAGAAAGCTGGCGTGAGCCACTCTCTCATCTTATGAAGACTGTTTCCCCTTCATTTCATACGTAGTTACAGAGACCTCTTCTCAGTGCTTGTTTAGGGAGCATTTTTTTCCTTAGATACAGTGTTTTTCTCTTACCTTCCCTCTCGAGATATCGCCTCTACACAAGGGGAGGATTGTAGCTATTTAATATTTGCATTTTATGATTACATGCTTTTTAAAATTCCTTTTTTTAATTCTTTCCAGAAATCAATGGGTCAGGAAGAAGAGAGAGGGCAGCATCTTTGCTCAAAAGCTGCTGAGCCAGCTCGGGGTAAGAAGCTCCAAGAGATTTCAGGGACAGGGGAGCCAAGCTGGAAGCTATTTCTGTTTTTTCCAGAGTTCATACAGTTTGTCTAAGCAGGTCTCCTTCAAAGCTCTGCTTGAATATGTCCAGGGCTGTAAAGACCTGGCCAGGCATGGAAGGCTACAAAGAATTTCCAGGGAATTATCATGGCAATGAAAGCAGAGAAAAGCTAATGATAGCTCATAAAATCACTATTTTCAAAAGGAGCAAAAGTGAGAGGCCTCATGGAGTAGGATTTGAGTACAAGAGAGCTGGACACAATTTCCAGCTTCACCAGGTGGGAATTCACTCAACCCATCTCACAGTCTGTGCCTCCACCTGTACTCTGGGGATGTAAACTCTACTTTCTTGGACTTTGTTACTAACATGACTAACATTGCTAATTTACTGATTGCTGTTCCTCAGAAGCACTGAGAAAAGGAGCTTCATTCTTTTAAAGCTTTTCAGAAATCCAACCTCCCTTCCCCTCCAGCTTCAGTTTGAAGCCATGGAGCGAGAAGGAGCCATCTCTAAGGAGTGGTGAATTCTCCCTGCTTTACTCATCCTCAGCACAGCAGGAGGAAAGAGCAGGTTCCCTGCTGAGCACACACGGACATGTGAGGAGAGGATGCATCTTCCTCTTCTGTCTTATTAAATTAGAATTCCACACCTAAATTAATATATTTCCCCTGCCAAAATAGACCTGCTTTTCTCTAAGTATGGCAATAGCATTCTGACCATGGGGGACTAAGAACACTGGTGGGCTCTGAGGGAGCAAGCACAAGCACTGCAGAGCATAAGTTATGCACAAAATGAGCGACCTTCAGAACGCTGGTGGACTTAACACCAACTAATGGATGTATAGAATGATTAGGATAAAACATTGCCAGCATACATGGAGTAACATACCAAGTAAACCACACACCAGCATAAATAAATGAGACTTCAACATTAATAAACTACATTAAGAAGAATAACTCTAGCATTAGCAGGCAAATGCTACGTTCAGTCTGGATTTCATTGAGGATTCATTTGAGAATTTGAGATAGAAAACTAATCCTGACAGCTCATCTTGATTGAATGAAATGTGCTCCGTGCTTTCCTTTATGTGGCTGGAAAGTTATATGTTTTAGTTAAAAATCCTTCCTAATCAAGACAGGTTGTAGTAGAATAGAAGGAGAATTTAAAATAAAGTTTCTTCTTGGAACAGTGGTTCTCACCAAAAGATGCTTCATTGCTCTACACTTTAAACCATTTATGAAACCACAAAGTGGATCATGGAACCACTGGGTTGACATCCTGCTCTAAGGAACTATTCCTACAAACATTCATCAGTGGGCAATGAGCCCATTGTGTGAAAAGCACAGGAAGACTGTCTCCTGCATCCCCCATATTCCTCGTATAGCAAACGGTACCATTTTACTAAAATTACTAGGATATATTTATTATGAAAACATAAATTAAAAATGAAATGTTAAAATCTCCTCTTCCTTTTAATGGGTGAAGGGAATAAACACAGTATCAGGCTGTCAAATCAAAAAGCCATAAAATCTCCATGGAAATAAAACAACTTATAAATTGCCTGTTTTTAGCCATCATCCCCTTGTTTTACAAACCAACAGAACTGGAACACAATGTGAAAGCTGCAAAAGGGCCAAAAGAAAACTGAACACCAGCTCTCCAGTAGTTTCAGTTTAGGATAGAGCAAGGCTCCTGGTGAGGACACACCTCCCTAGGCAAGCAAAGAGCTCCCCTTGCTGGCAGATGCAGCCCCTGAGTTATTCCTTCCCCCGTAATTAACCAAACCAGAAGTAAACAGCCATAAATCAATTGGCCAGCTGGTCAAGCCAGAATAAAAGAATTATATTGCTTAAGAGTACCCAGTGACTGCTCACATACTTTCAAATATACCCCCTGGTCTGAAATGAAACTTTGAACAAGTATGTGGACAAAATGAAAAGCGGTACTTAGGCAAAGCGCTGAAAAGGGTGAAGAATGATACCAGACCCACTGGAGTCTTTCCCATGCCATCAATAGTTCTTGGCTGAGCTCCAGAATAAAAGTAAGGGAGAGAGATTTTGACATCACCAGTTCTTTCTGTGAACCCCAGATCATTCTAGTTTGGTACCCTGACATTTTGTGGTAAGAAAATTAATCCAGATTATGAGTAATCTCCCGATGTAGCAGCTATATTGTAGTGCTCAATATACACAAGTTACAGTTTTTCTCCCAATGCAGCATAATGCTGCACGAAAAGATGGTGCTCTCCATAAATGCTTTTGTAAATGGCCTTTATGAGTATTCTCCCACATCTTTATCTTTCATTATAACATTATTCTTTTCACCCTTACAGCAAAGTTGAATATGGCTGGTAATTTTAGCCAACAGTTCTTCAAAAACACCTCATCAGCATTCACTCATGTGGATAAAATTACATTTCATGGTGTACAAAAGGATATTTTGCACAAAATGAATCATCAAGACCTATTTTTCTCTATGCCAGAAGTATAAATATATATACCAGTCTTCATAATAATTTAATTAAAAAATTAAAATTGATTTTAAAATAGCTGGTAGGAGCCCATGGAATAACACAGTGATAGAGGACTATAGCACTTTTCTAGAAAGGAGGTAAGAATGACAAATGGTCAGGAGAAACAGAAAAAGGACCAGAGATGAACCCAAAATATTATAAAGGGCATTTTAATTGCAAAGTATTTACATACCATCAACTCAAATTAAACAAAGTAAATACAAAAACCTTGGCAGCAAGGTTTCTTTGATGGATTTGACCAAGATCACTATGAAGACATTCTGATTTTTTTCAATTAGCCATCTAAATTGATTTGAGGGGGGGTTTTTTGTGGCAAGGTTTTTCAGTTAATCAGTGAAGGACAGATTGTGACACACTGCCAATACTTCACTCACTTTTTTCACTGTCTGCTCTGTCACAGAGACTGCTGATACACCAGTGGAATCTCTGCCCTTTCTGTCCATGCACACACCCTAGTAAGCAGATTATCCTGGATGAGACATTGGAATAGCAGTGCTCTCAGCCTCAGGAAGCATTTAATGTGGGGAAATTATTGTACACCAGACACAGTGGGGAGGGTTCCGAAAGCTCTGTTCCTCACCCTGCTGTGTTGAGCACTGCTCCTTTCCGAGGAAACCACCCCCTCTTTGGGTAATTGCCTGCAGGTTCCCGCCATCATAATGGTCTGTCTTGTCTCTTACAGGATTTAAGATTTGACTTTTCACACAAAGGAGTATTCTCACTATGCCTGAGATCAGAATAAATGCACACAGGTGGGGAAGTAGTCACATCCCTGTTGTTTGGCCTGTTTAATTAACTCCTTGGCAATAGTTCCACAAACAGAAACCTATCTTTCTGATGCCTCAACTGGCTTCTGATATAAAACACTTGCTTTCTAAATATAACACTCAAGGAAAAATGCCTTTAGGAGTTAATTTAAGACTCTGAATCAGTGCATGCAGAAACTCCTGCTGCATTGCTCAGTTCTAAGGAAGAACTAGTTTGAAGGAGAGAAAGTACAATAATTATGCAGCTTTCACCACCAGACAGAAACACTCTGGAAAGATAATAAGCAACAACACGAGATAGATAAGCTTCCTTTATTTGTAGACAGAGACTTGGGAGACAAGTTCAAATCTTTTTTTCCTACCAAATATTACACAAACGGCCTCTAGAGGGATCCAGGTTATTGCTTTTCTGTTGAAATCCCTTAAGCTTGGTTGTCATTTTTATTGTTGTTTTTTCTTTCCCCTCTGTTACTTTTTAACTAGTGAATCATTCATCTAGAAATAATGATGCAAACAATTTGCATTAAAACCACAGAGTTCATGAAGCTCTTTGAAAATCAAGAATTAAAAAACCTGGAGGGCAAGGTTCACATTCAGTAGAAGTCCAGGCTCAAACAAAGCAGCACTCAGCTCATATCACATTCAATAAGAAAACACAAACCCAAAGAAATGCCTATGTGAAATGCAGCTGAACTGGTGAATCTGCACAGTTAGGTTAGGAATGTAGTAAGAATTGGGCTCAAGTTTCTGGGGAATGAGTCAGTATTTCCCACTTGAGCTCCTAGAACACTCATGAAAAAGCATATTGCTTCTAAATTATTGTATCTGGCTTCGGCTTTCTTAGCCTGAATTTTTTCACCTAGTTCAAATCTTCACAGCTAAGCTTTTAGTAAAGCAGGTGTATATTTAGGAGTCCCAAGTTAAACAAAGAGCAAGAATTTAATTCTATGGTGTCTATATTCTACACATTCCGTATTCTGGATCCACCAAAAAATGGGTATAACAGGCAGCTTCAAGACAGCTTCAAAATTCAGCCTAGCAAGCTTTTTATTGAATATGCACTTCGCATGCAATCAAATATGAATAGAGGAGATGTAATGGCCGTAGGCGTGTGGAAATGACCCTGTGTACAGGTGGGAAAGGAAGTCGAAGATATGCTCCCACTCTGTTTGCAGCTTTGTTTTCAAGTTCATATTCTGCAAAAATTTTCAGGGCCCCTCAGGCACCCATAAAAATATATATAGGTACTCAGCTAACATCCTTTTCTTCTGTTTGGTAGAATTGTTGTTTGGCTTGTGCAAATCAAGAGAGAGAGCGGAAAGAGATAAAAAAAAAGGCTATGCCAAGGCCTCATTGTTTTGGAAAAACAGGTCACAATGCTGCCATTAGAGATGCTTCACTGAACCTGGGCCCTGAAATCAGACTCCATCACAGTTTGTATAACAGAGCACCACACAAAGCCAGTCCGATTTATGGGTAAAGATGCTGGACTTCTGTCATTACAGACTACCACAAATCCACCTGGCTGGAGGAAAGAGAGGATATCAGATCACACCTACTGGGGAAAAAACCCTTAAAGGTAGGGACCATTATTGTGTATTCTCCAACCTGCAAAACGTAATCATGGAAAGAAAACGAAAGAAAAAATTACTGTGCGGCTTTTGATATAATATTTAAATAGTGATGTCTTTAAACAGCAAATAGAAGAACCAGATAAGGAATTTATGGGAACAGCAAAACCATTCCTCTCTAACCTCACAGTACACCTACTACAATTTTTAGTAGCACATGTGCTAATGAAACTCTAAATACTTTGAACAGCAAGAAGAAGTGGTCTTTGTCTTTAATTTTTGAAAAAAATCTATTGGCTCATTCATTTTGGTTCAGTATTTGATATGTACTGTTACACAGGTTTAAAAAAAAACAACTCCCCAACATTACATGAAAAGAGAAAAATATTTCTTATAGTGTTCCCTCACTTAGCAGTAGTAATTCTGGTAACTAAAGAGAATATGTGTTACACTTTTAAAAACATGAGAAGCTATTTCCACATCCTCTTTACACATGAATAATGTTAGTAGCTCTGGTTGTTGGATGAAGCCTCTAGGAAACAGGTGCTCATTTTTTGCAGTATTTCAGCATATCTGCTCCTTTGTCTAGATTCTTTTACCTTTCCAGTGCCCATTTTGTCTCCTTACCTGTGCTTTGTCAAAGATCTTCCATCTCTAGATGAAACACAGAGAAAGCAAAAATGAGTAGAAAAGCTGCAATTTTAAAAGCCAATCAAGCCTGAATATAGAACCTTTCAGCAAAAGCCTGAGGTTGGTTTGTGATGGATGTAAATAATGCACAGAAGATGACCTTTCCCATTTTCAGGAACTCTGTTCCTCACATCTTTAACAAGATTCTGCCATGGAGTATAAAAATATCCATCAGACAACAAATTCTCTTTCTATTTTTAAATTTTTTCCCCATGATCTTGGGCTGACCTGGTGTTGCGACTAATAAATATCCATTGTCACTTTTTATCGCCAAAATGGATGAAGTCAGAATGTGCCAGGTGGTGCAGATGACCAAACTGCTTCTTTTCAATTTAGTGTCAAGCCCTAACAAACCTACAGTACTTCTTTGATATCCACACATGTTTTGGATTTGCCAAACAAAGAACTAGGCTAAAGTTTGAAGAATAGAGATTAACTTCTGACATTTAGTTTGATCACAGCAGAAAGACAGGAAATTTTTCATTAAGAAGTTGGCACATGAAAAATTGCTTAGAGAAAGCTTCAAATGAAGAACTCCAGTGACTAATTATTTTACTCCAGTTTCTAATATTTCTTTAAACAACCTTGTAGCTAATCATAAGGATAACTGTTTCTCCTGCACGAGGAGAACTAACATACATGACCAGCAACATTTATGGTCAACTTTTAAGTTGGTTGTCAACCAGCTCAACCCACCTGTCTGCGTCACATCTTGTAATCCACACCAGAACCCTCTATGGCTTTCTGTTTTTAGCATTATTTAAAATGATGATTTTTGTTTGTTTGTTTGTTTTAGTGGAACAGCAAATTCAGATTCTGAGCTCTCCCTCTTCCCATCTTTTGTTTAGCTCATTTCCCAAGAAATGTACAAGAGTGTGAAAACTGAGCACCCTGAAATTTCAAGAACCTGATTCAGATAAGATATTTTCTATAGCTACTAAATGACTGCAAAAGTACTTTTATACTGGCTTGTCAGCAAGGCATTTAAATTTCCTAATTTCTTCTGTACTCAAGATGGAGTGTAAAAAGCAATAGACTTGCATCAAGTAACAGGGATTAAGAAGCAGGTTTTTCCTAATGACTAAGACATAAAAAGTGCATGTGAGCATATTAAACCTTCAATATACTTTCTTTCTCAATTAAAAAAAAAACTAAAAAAACCAACCAATCAAAAAAACAACAACAAAAAAGCTGCTTAAAAATACCATGAATAAAATAGAATTTTGAACACTTAATTAAAAATAAAGAGATTTCATTCTTTCCTTCACTAGGACAACAAGCAAATTTCAATAGTGTTTTCTATGAAGCTGTGACTTCATGTCACTGACATGCCTTATGATAATAAACCAAGAACAAGTAAAGGAACATTATTATATTAGGCAAAGGTAAAGCAATATAGGTACTCAAATGCCATGTGGCTTTTTGACACATTCCCTGGCATGACCAAGTGCATTGTTTTCTCTTCCTCTAATGTACCACGTACATATGCACAATATATCTGACAATATATCTGGCAATATCTCTCTATCAGCTAGAGGTGTTTTGCTAATTACAAAAGCTCACTTGATTCTTACTCTGTTCATGGAGGGAGTAAGGATTCCTATAGTTTGCATTGTTTTATTTTCCTGCCACAACAGCAGTTTGACCCTTAGTATTACAATGGAAAAGGCTGCTGTAAAATTTTATATGTTCAAGGCTACATCTGTAGCTATACTACTTTATTGTTAATATTACTGCTCACAAGGTAGCATAAAAAGAATTATTCTCAGCAGAAATATTTGTATGTGTTTATTTTTAGCTCCTGAACAGACGAATACATCAGCAGGGAATACTGTTGAGGTTATTTCACTGACAGCAATCAATTCTTGTCTGATGACAAAGCATCATGACCCAGTGAAGCACCAGTGCAACCAGTGGGACTTGCTTTGATGGGTACCTGTATATTTAATAACAAAAGACTTGATGCTGCAGAAAGTGTAAATGCTGCTCAGAAAATACTTCAGTTCTTACTCTTGAATAGTGGACAAGAGCATTCCATGGCTTCTAAATCTTTTATTAAGAATTTAACTGAATCTCTACGGTTTCTATTTTTTCTAAGTCAGCACTTTTAATTTAAAGAGGACATCTGAATTCCTCCTCTAGGTGATATGACTTACCCTCAGAAGCTGTTTGCATTTTTATGACCTTCTAAAATTATACTGAAGAAAATGTGTCCAACCTGAGTTTGAACCACTGTCTTGAAATTAAACTTAGCCACTTGAACCAGCTGTGACCGGGATTTGAAAATTATCTAGTTCCTCCTGCCATAATAGTACTGTTCACTTGGGTGCACACAAAAATAAACAGAACATTCTTAATTAGCTCATCTGAAAGAAGTGCCTACTAAGCGTGTCTTTCCAAGCTCTTTTTGTAATTATGAAGTTGTCATCCTAAGGGGAAAAACGTAACTGTTTCCATGTTCCCGCTATACAGTCTTAAGCTAATGAGTTTGCACTTGGATTTATAAATTAACGTGTTTTATATTCTTCGTATAAAAAGCTTGCCCAAGACTCCGTTAGTCAGAATCTAATATGTGAAGATTTAATGCCTTTAATTGTCTAAAAGACCATGGTGATTATTTGGCTGAGCAACACACGTCCATATCTTGATGAATTTTGGATGCTGCTGCAACTCCCACTGAAAAAGGGTTGTTTTAAGCAATCACACTGATTACCTCTACTTATATATGGAACTTGAGAGAGAAGCCTGTAATTCTAAATTCCTTTTAGTATTAAGGTAAATCACTATCCAAGTTTCAGTTGCATGACTCTTTCACCCTCCAAGATTTAATTGTATGACTCAGGAGAGAACATCTATTTCCCCCATTAAAGAGCACTTTTTGTTTTTCAAGACAAAAAATAGTTTTAAAATTAAGATATTCAAGATGCGGGAAAAAAAGATAGTGTAGATGAGACCTTCATACCTTTTCAATAAATAAAATATATTTCAAAATGTGCCTGGTTGTAGAAATGAAACACAAAATCATACTAGTCAAAGATCAAATAAATTTTCTGGATGTCAATACACCTTGGCTCAATCTTACTGTCACTGTAGAAACAATACCATTAGGTATGACAGTGTACATAATCTTATGTGGTTGTGGGCTTGGTGAGCTGCAAATGGTATATGGAGTCAGAAAGCCCCAGAAAACCTAGTGCTGCACTGGAAAGGGACACTATTGCCAAGCACTATAACACAGGGAGTTAGAATAAAACAGGTGCATGTGTCTCATTTATAAATACGAGTTTTGGCAGGGCCTAAACACTCTCTTCATTAAAGTGAGTGAGAACCATCTCCACTGAATTTAAAGAACTTACTGAATTTCAGAGATGGGTTGGAGTAACTAATTGAATTTAAGATTTCAGCTATTGGCTCTTTTTCAAGTATCTAAGTTCTTTGTTCATGTTATTAGTGCATTTAAGAGGATTGCAAATAAAAAAAAATATCATCATGGAATGTCTGAAATAATCACATATTTCTTAGCTGTTCTCCGATGTTAAAAATAAAACTCAATACAAATATATCAGAAGGGAGAAAAAGAAACCAAGCATGATAAATATGCTTTTACCAGTCTGCTTTCTTTCTCTGTGATGTGAAGATTTCTCATAGAAATAATGTGTCTGAAAAACCATATCTGTGTAGCATTACATTTGATCAGTTTGATTGTTGCAGCATTACACCTGAAGGCCGATCAATATCAAATTACCTTGAACAAAGTCAAGTCTAGAGCACAGCTGGGCCATTGCATTGTGTTAAAGGTAAAGACATAATCTGCAAGTACAAATGAATTGCCTTTCTCATTTGCCACCTCATCACTGAACTTGTACTTTATTCTAATGTGTGGCCTCAAATTTTGCTCTGTTATTCTACCAAAAGGAAATACAAATCACAGACCCACTTCAACATTGCCCCATAACATTAATGTCACACATCTGAAGTAGTCTGTTTTCAATAAATGATGTTCATACTTGTCTGACGAGTTTGTAAGAGCAGCTCACCAGGTCACAGTCAGGCACTGAAGGCCTCAGGAGCCTGCATGTGGCAGCTACACATCAGTCTGGCTGAACGTAAATGGATTTACACCAAAGTTTTCAAATACTAATTCAGGGTTTAGCACTTCTCATCTGGATATTCCAAACCAAATTTTAACTGAAACTGATCCAAAATTGCAGGACACTCAGTGTGGGCTTCCCACACACCTCAGGGAGGTTGTTTTAGACAGTCATTGCTCTCAGCCCTCCAATGACCATGTTTAAGAATGTTCCAGATATAAACGCAGTCTTAAAAGAAATTGTTCACTTCTTTGCTAAAGTAGAGTTTGGGTGTTCTGTACTTCACAGGATTAAGCCCATCATAGATATGTTTAATTATCCTGTTTCAGATTCAGCTGTATTATTAAGACAGACCCAGCAAGCTCTTGCTGATAGAAAAATCAATATGGGTGGTACTTCCAGTCACTTGCTTTTTGCATATCTACTTCACGAGGAACCAACACTGTCATGCTCATGTTTGACACATTCATAGTGAAACAGACTTCCTGCTAGAATCCTAGATGATACAAACATGTCTTGAAAATAAAAATTCAAAATCTAGTTATTAAAACAAGAGCTCTCCCAAAACCTGAGACTACATCTGGAGTTAAAAGTGATTTATAATTAATTATGATTTACTGATTCATAATCAGTCCTCATACTATTTAAAACCCTACTAAAAATAGAAAATTACCTAATATTCAGGATTATTACACACAAATAAATTATTTGATTTCTTATTCCACCTCCTTCTCACTCCCTCCTTTCTGAGTATGAAAATGTTGTGTATGAATATTTCTTTAATTGTGGTTCAGATCCTCCTTCACTTACTAATACTATCATTTGGAAAATGTAGCATTCAGTGTGACAATGAATACAGTTTGAGGGGGGGAGCATTTATCTTGCCACTTTTGGTATGACATTTTTATAATCACATAGACGTCCATCCCCAATTTCTTCACCTATTAACATTTCACAATTGTTTTGATTGCAATGTTCATTAACAAAACAGTGGACAGTCTCACCTGACAGCTTATTAAAAGATCTTGCACAGATCAAAGTATTTTTGATTTTTTTTGTAGAGGTTTCTGGTGCTTTTACAATTTTCCTCATGCTTGCACTGGTAAGAATGCAGGCTATCAAAGCTTTGGAGCCTAGCACAACTTTGTTACAGAGTTCAGCCCTCTTAAACCCC
This sequence comes from Oriolus oriolus, assembly GCA_013400235.1. Classification (NCBI taxonomy): domain Eukaryota; kingdom Metazoa; phylum Chordata; class Aves; order Passeriformes; family Corvidae; genus Oriolus; species Oriolus oriolus. The sequence continues at coordinate 52,315 of VXBT01012581.1, forward strand.
TATCGTTTTTCAAGAAAAAAAGTCAGAATTATTCCATTTGTTGGCTGAAATTTATCCCATCAAACTGAACGTACTGGAAGGTGAGGGTTGACCTTTACTCTTGGTGATTTGAAGTCATTCCTCTTAGGAGAGACACGTGGGATAAAGTGACCTCTGGAAATGCCTGTGTCTCCATCTTGTAGGAGTAGGATAGTACCTTCAGAAGGTGGTTCCTCTCATTTTTAGATTTCTACAGTAACGTGAGATGAGACCAAACACATCTCTCTTCCATAACAGCTACTCCCAAGCTGGGGTTTCAGGTATCAGATTTTTTTTCAGATTTAGCTTGCCAGCAGTACCTGATACAGCTGTGAAACTCAGAGATGCTCTGAAGAAACAGGTTGTCTTCTCTGGATCCACGTCATGTGAAACATTGCACAACTCCAAAAGTTACCTATTGCCCATCAAAGGCTGTGCAATGTGCACAGCCTCTGGTAGCTACACAGAATATATGTATTATTTGATGATATAACACCACCTCTTCCCAACACTTAAGCTTAAAAAATGAGGGCAGCCTTCCCCAAACCATCATCTAACTTCTGTGTATCTTGCCCTGCATTTTCATATCAGTTTTACTGCCCCACGTTTTGTTAATATGAGGATTTAAGAAAGACTCTAGGTGATGCTGATCAGTGTAGATATTTCTTATGGTATATTTCATTCCACAGACTAAATAAATAAAGAAAACAAGGGCCTGGAGCTGGCAATGAGGTGTCTGAAACCTGCTATTGTGATTAAGGTGTCTTTCCTCCTCAAGCAGTCTGGAGTTTGTTATACACAAGTCAAGCTATAAATCAGTAGATACTGGATGACTCAAAAGCTATAGAGTACATAAAATTATGTGGCTTCAGCTTAAAGAATCACAAGCAGAGAGAAATTAGGGATGGAAGGCTTATTAAACTGTCTAGTTCAATCTCTGCCAGTATGGGAATATTCCCTGGAATGTATTTTGCAGCACGTTATCAAAAATTGTTTCCATATGTGATTCTGCTCTGGAAAGAGCCTATAAAAGTGGTCCGGTATAGTACCATTCCAACTGAATCCGTGATTTCTTTCAGTTCCAGAGAGTTCAAAGAAATATCTTTTTCCTCTCAATTGGAGACATCCACTCTCTCAGTCATACACACTATCACTTAACAGTAGGTGTTCTGTGAGGCACCCTTGCCTCTATTTGCATTGTGTAACTCCACATTATGTCTCGACTCACTCCTCTTGCCTCAGGCGCACTGTGATGCAGGGAAGAGGATGGAGGTAACAGCAGAGGTAAATGCTTTATCAGAGCTAAAGTGATACAGATTCTTTGTATTTCCTACATGCGCACTGAGACTTACAGCATTAATACTGTACCTTCCACAGCTGTTCCTCTCCTCTTTCTGACACCACAGATTCTGAATCCTGACCGAATGAGTCCTTCATTATTCTCAACTTCCTTCTGATATTACTACTGAAATCATTCAAGTATTACTACCACTCTCCCCAAGGGACCTGTCTTTTATAGCTTGAGGTGAAGGAATGTGTTGGTTACCTGAATCCTGAAGCTGCTGAAATTATTCTTCTGCCTCATAGTAAGCTCGTTTGCTATTCGTTTAGTGCCCCTTCATCTTCTCCTTGACTCTAAGTGTGACCTTTTCATTTTTGTCTTTGATTTTATTCATAGTTCTTTTCTTTTTCCATTTCACAGTTTTAAACTCTCTTCTAGGATGGGAATATAATTTTGATTTCCTTGACTAGAGTGACCAAACAGGCTGCACTCTTTAACTGGATAAAATTTATCTTTGTCAGTTTTGTAGGATTCATGCCAGGCTTTATGTTGGTGGTCGTCCTCACTTTGTTATCAGTGTCCATGCTTTAAGGTGGGATTCAGGCTGGGTGTGGGTGAATGAGGCTTATGCCCGCTGACAGCAGGGAGAGAGCCATGCCCATCTGAGCACTGACTGGAACAGCTCAGCTGAGATCTCAACCCTCCTTTCAGGGTTTTTGGCCAATTAGCCATTTACATTTAACTTTTTTTCCTCCCATTATTCAATAGATTCCTGTTTGAAAGTTTTAGATGTCCTAATTTTTATGCTGATTTCAAAACAGTCCCAATTCTAATGCCATCAAGATTCTTTTTAATTATTCACATTCTCACCATTGCCAGAGGATGTCAGAAGTTCTGTCGCCATGACTTTAACAAAAACCATGCTTTTTTCCTCAACCTTCTCCACTTGCCTGTCGACATTAGCCTTTCTGAGGCTCTTCACATTGTCCTTATGTTTTTTCCACACTGTGGCAGGCAGGCAAGCGCAAAGCATAACACAGACATCTTCTGGAAACCTGACTTGCCCTCTCAGCTTGAAGCCTTCCTGCTGACAGCCTGTTCAGGCTCTCTGGTGCAGTGAGATGCTGGCAGATGTTTGACGTGATCTGAGGGCCCTGAGAGATGCACTTAAGCACGCCTATATTTATGCTTGCTGGGTCTCTACAACCAGCCAGCCTTAAAAATGCAGTGTAGGTATAATGGTCATTATTTGTAGATTCCCTGTCACCAAAGCAGAGTTCACACCTCTTCAGTTCACTGCAATCATCTTTTCTCACAACCTCAACAGCATCTGTGGGGTTGGAGCACTTACAATCGCGCTTCACAGAAATCCCCCTTCGCAGAAATCCCACTTCACACTTTCCCACTGTTTTCTAGGCTGAAATTCATCTTGCCTACTGCAGTTTCTTCTCCTCCTCTTGTATATTTTACTTTGCCTCATCTTTTATAATTTACAAGAGAAAAAAATTAACTTTGTCAGTCCTTATTCTTGATGCTGGCTGTACTACAGCCTGAGGCTTCCAGATGCATTTCAGACAGAGCAGTGTTGACTAGCATGACACCCTGGGAACCTCGCTTTATTTTTACTTTCTCACAGGCTTGCTGAAGGACTGTGACTATTGCCTCGGGCCTCCTTCTGCTTTGGTTTCAACATCTTTCATACAAAGATAGAATCAGAGAATTTAGGTTTAGGTTGGAAAAGACCTTTCAAGGTCATCAAGTCTGACTGTTAACTGAACACTGCCAAGTTCACCACTAAATCATGTCCCTAAGCGCCACAGCTACATGGCTTTTAAATACCTCCAGGAATGGTGACTCAGCTACTTCCCTGGGCAGCCTGTTCCAGTGCTTGACAACCCTTTTTGGTGAAGAAGGTTTTCCTAACATGTAATCTAAACCCATATGGTGCAACTTGAGACCCTTTTTTCTTATCCTATTACTTGCACCTGGGAGATGCTGACCCCTGACCTGTTACATCCTCCTTTCAAGTAGCTGTAGAGAGCAATAATGTCTCCTCTGAATCTCCTTTTCTCCAGACTAAACCACCCCAACTGCCTTCATTTCTCCTTGTTCTCTAGACCTTTCACCAGCTTTGTTGTCCCTCTCTGGACACTCTTTAGCAACTTTATGTGACTCTTCAAATGAGAGTCCCAAGACTGACCACAATACTCAGGATGTGGCCTCACCAGTGCCAGGTATACAGGGGGATGATCACTGCTCCTAGTGTTCCAGGAACACTCCCTTTTCTCCTCCAAATCTAGTTTAATCTCTTTCAGTGAACCCTGCTAATGCCTTTTCCCCATTTAAGACAGGTGTACCCCTTCTACTGCCAGCAGGCCTGGTGTGTAAACTGACCCATAATAAAAAAACCCCCAAATTCTGCCAGTGACACCAGGTTTGGAGACAGATATTGATCTTACAGTGTTTCATGCCTTTTCCCTCACCATGTCCTGCAACCAGAAGGATAGAGGAGAACACTACTTGTGCTCCTCAACCCTGACGATATCGGCTTCCTTTGTAAAAATGCTTTCAGGGCTATTGAGGAAAAATAACCTGGAAGAGAAATGCTATTATTGGTTGGCTGATGCAGTCCTTGCTATTTTCTCATCACAGTCACAGGAACAGAAGTGTTGTACAGCCACAGTGCCTGAAAGGTCACCAACCTACAGCGGAGGTTCCTCCTAAGCACAGGAGCGAAGGGCTTGGAGCCCTTCTAAACTCTCTGGCATCTCACCAGAATGGCAGTGGGCCTGCCAGTACGGAAACTTGTTTTAACTTTCAGCTTTCCAAAAGCTTTCTAGTCCAAGCATTTATTTACTTTTTATGCTGGAAGGGAAAAAAAGGAGAGAAAATAAAGGTTGGATAATTTTCATGTTGTACATAAGTGATTCCTGTTTCTGATCCAGTTGCAATAGTAAACTTCTCCTGTTGTGCCACCCCAAAAGACTGGAAAATGTCCATTCTAATTGTTTTCCCTAGGCAATGCTGAGTGAATGTGCAGCTCCCCGAGGTTGAAGTGTACTGATATAAATTTACTGTGATAGAACCACACTGCTGCTGATTGTTGCAGAACTACCACTGAGTAGTAAATGCTTCACTGCTCTGTTACCCAGGGGGGCTGAGCATTAACTACACTATTGAACAGCAAATGCTTATCATCCCCTATAATTCAAACTATATAAATCACTGAAGAGAGACAATGTGCCTACAGGGAACTCACATGGTCTATAAAAATGTAAAAATCAGAACTATATTTAGCTGAGAGAGCAATACTTAAAAAAAGAAGAATGTATTCAAAAGATAATCTCAGACATTAAACTTATCTTCATTTCAATCTTCCCAAGGTTTGGTTTCTCTGCAAACATTTTCATCATTAGCAATATTTTTAAAAATAGGATTAAGAAATAAAAGCTATTACTCTTCTCTCTCCCCCATCCTCCAACCATTCATGCAGCATATAGAAAGACCTCCTTTAAGCCAATCCTTAGACCAAAGCAAAACGTCAGCACTTTTTATACGCTGGGAAAAGCATTTCTACTTTGATTAAAAATATAATAGAAGGTTTAAGTTATCTCACTTGTAATCCACTGTAACCACTGAAAGTGGAAGACACAGTTCCCTTTTGTCTAAAGACAGTTCTTCAAATGTAGGGCTTATGTAAGGTTCATTGCACTGAGAAGAAAGGCAAGTGAAAACATTCCTCCAAGGAACTGTACTGTGACTGAAGCCATAAACTTTCATTCCTTAGAAGCAAACACTTTATATGAGGTGGACAAAAGTAGTTCCATTACTGTCAATGAATTACTCATGGCTGTGAAGTTAAATACACATGAGCATTTGAGGCTTCAGGGAACTTTATAATAAGCTGGTGCTGCATATTCATTAATGTACACATAAAATCTGTTTTCTGTTTTGGCCTTCACCATGTAACAACCTCTGGACAGGCCACACCATGTATTCACAGTGCAATGTATCGCAGAGCCAAGGCCTTCAATATATGCTATGTTAAAAAACAAAACCATCCCCAAACATCTATCCATAGAGAAATAAAACATGGCAACCCTTAATACACAAATGCAATTACAGAAAAAGACAAGGAGCAAAACCAGACGAGAAAGGCCTCAGGGGAGAAGTGGTATGGGACTTTCTGAGTGCTCCATGTAGCATTCAGAGAGCTGATGAAAGAGAGGTTTGAGAGCAGAGCTGGAAAATGATTGCAAGCAATCAATGTTTCAAAGAGGTCAGAACAAAATCAAATAAGGGTACTAAGCTTTATTCTTAATCCACGGGCAGCTTTGTAGCATCCCACTAAGATCTATCCTTCTTGAAGATGTTCTGATGAAACAAAGAAGATTTTGATTTTTTAATCTTATGAAAGATGATGTCATCAAAACCTTGTGTTTGGCTTTTTTTTTTCCCTGTACAGAGAACATACCTATATTTGATCAGCATGTGTGTCCTACCATACTTTGTGAGCCTGAACTAACCAAGATTAATAAGGGATTTTAAACAAAAATATAATTAAACTGTGCAAATATGTTTGAAATACTGAGAGAAATAACATGAGGTATGGTTAATGAGACAATCAGAAGAGAGTTGTCCCAGCATACAAAGCCACGTACATACAAGATTACTTTGTAAGAATGAAGCAAATAATGCCAACATACTTCAGATGTTCTACCAGGGCACCTCATTATCAAGGGAGATAAGATCTTTCTGTATATATTTGTAATATGGCTTGAAGGTTTTGCTTTCAGCTGTCTTCAGAAGAAGAGCAGATAATTAACTCTAAACAAAATCAAGGAAGCTCAGAAAAAACCAGTGAAATCTCTAAAGGCAATCTGTTCTTCTAAAGGCTTTTATTTGATCCAGTCCATGGCTTTATCTCCTGTGGGCTATTATGTTCATCAGGAGGTCAACACTGAGAAGAGAGCAGAGTATACTACGAAATTGCAGTGAAAAAATGCTTAATTTGCAATTAAGAGCAGAAAAATTAATGTGATGTAGCAGTAGTTTAATATGATGGCAAAACGAACACTTACAAGTAATCCTCCAACATGTACACCAGCTGCAGAATTCCAGATGAATTTAAGATGTTCATCCCACAGGACCACTCAATGAAAATGAGCTCATGCTTCAGGATTTTCAGATCAGAGCCATATGCTGTACACTAACACATTTGCAATATTAGTACCTTGCAGTAAATTTCTTACAGCATTATTGAATCTCATTTCCAACGCCCGCAGTCGGCAAACTTCTCTCATTTCCCTATGGAGATAACCCTGTTGGACCAGCCTTACACGACATTACTCTGGTACTAGGCTGAGAGCATATACCACGTTTGACTAAATATTAGACAACCACAACTTCTGGTGATGAAGAATTTAATTGATTTTAAAAAATTTCTTGTGATGTTACTCATCAGTTGGTGGAAACTGCTGCAGTGCCAGGAGTGGAAATGGAGGGTGACACCTCTGAGGGTCAGCTGGGCAGCCTGCAGCACCAGCACCTCTGGGAATGCTGGCATGAGTGTGGATCAGATGTACACAGACCCTTCCTCTTCTTGCATGTCAGGAAGTCCCACGAACGAGAAACAGACTTTTTATTTTATTTAGTTTATTTGGCTCCTAAACATTTTTAGCTTTCTGTTGACAATAAGTAAATATCTGTAAGTGAAAAAAAAAAGCCCTCTTAAAACTTAATCTAATTTGCCTTATGTTCGAGACCCAGTATTACACTCCATGCTCATTATGTCTGACCTAAAAAGAATATTAAAAATCTCATTATTTTGTTGCTGGATTTTCTGCTTAATTATTACCACAACAGGCAGGTGATCATTATGACGATTAATCAAGACTGAGAGGTAAATAACTCACATAGGGGTTAATAATCAGATAATAACAGTAAGCACTGTTTCTGTATAATTAAGTCAAATGACATGATTTATACTGGTGCAAGTCTACCTCCAGAATGTAACATTTAAGGATTTTACTGTCTTTTCAAACATCCCTACACTCTGCAAGCCTACAGTATCTGAAGGCTGCTTAAACTCTAAACTTTTGACATTGACAAAATTTGAATTGAAGGGAGATATTTTTCTTCAAAATTGTAGTAACCTATTTGCCATCAATGTTGGCTACCATTAATTAAGTTTTCTTTTTCGATAGCCCACACTTTACAGAATCACAGAATGGCTGAGGGTGGAAGGGATCTATGGAGGTCTTCTTGTCCAACCACCCCAGCTCAAGCAGGGCCACGCTAATTGATTGCCTCCGGAAACTTCATCACCTGTGCATCATAACATTCCTGTAGGAACATGCTGAACTTCTAATGTGACCAATGACAAAACTCTCACCAATTTTCTAAAAACAACATATTATTCATAACACAGAGGCTTTCTTGTATCAACTCATAATTGGAAGGAAGTGTTAGTTGTAGCTCTTAACAGTTGCGCAAGCACCAGCAGTGCTACGTGTACAGCAAAATAAGGCATTTCCAAATCACACACAAACTTAAAACAGGAAGGAATGTTCCATAAAAGCAATGGTTTTCTCAAGCTATAGCCACTCAAGGAACAGCTAATTATTTTTAAATTAATACTAAAATAACTTATATTGCTGTCTCTATCAACTCAAATCTCTTTTTCAACTATGTGGAAGTAAATGGTAGGATGCAAGAAACATTTCCTAGATATAAATGCTATTAGAATGATTGCTTGAGAGGAATTCTGGAAGCTACTAACAGATTTGCATTTTTGCTGAGGGCCAGATGTGAATCAACATTTCTAAGTTTGAGAAAAACTTACTTCTTGGGCAGTCCTACTGATTGAAATGAATTTTGGGGAAGGGGTGGGTTTTCATTTACAGACCTTCCTAATGTGGGAAGATTTTCTAAAATGTGTTTTGGATTTATTTGTCTTTCCGATTTATTATCCTTTGCTTCTCTTTTTACTTTTCTCATTCATCTTTTCCTAAATAATTTTGATTTAGCACTTTGATAGGATTGCACAGGCCTGAAAGCACAGGGACAGAATTGTAGAGTTAAGAGAAGAGAGGCCGTTTTCCCACAGGGAGGATTTCTTGCTTATTTAGCCACTCTTCCAACCTTCAGAAGTTCATATAAAGCTCTGCCTTAATCTATTTAGTAACCTATAGGGTTGCAAAGTGAGTCAGATGCAGAATTCAGGAAGGAAATTTCATGGAAATCCAAGGAGAGACAAACAGAGCTTTAGGGCTTGCTATCCTCACAGCATCAACATGCACAGTCCATTCCACCTGTATAGCTTTTACAGCTGTGGTTGCCAGTGACATGAGGTTGAGACAATCTCCAGCAACACATTTCAGGTGATAAGCCGGAAAGTCTTGAGGAAAGAAAAGCAGAGATCTCCACACATTGTCTCCTCTCCACACCTTTTTAGCTAGTTAAGTTTGTTTAGACATTTTAAGACCACTAAGAATTAATATAAACAAAATTATATGAAATGTCAGTTTCAGAGAGGGTCTTTATCCCTCTCCAGCATGGTCTCCAGGGGAATACAATGCAGGCAATATTTCTCCCTGACACTTATTGTACTGCCAGGGTACCAAGTATCTATGAGCTGAATGGTCAATATTCCTGGAGATATCTGGTTGAATAAAGTTGTATCCACATTTGAATGCATACCTAAATAATTAGTGTCAGCCTTCCACCTGGCACGGAGGTAAAATATTCACTTTCATACCATAGCAGCTCAGCAACAAACGCCAGAAATTTTTCATCAAGACCTATGCCTCATGAGATAAGTTTTTTTGGCACTTTTACAAACTCGTTTCCTTTTTCTACTCTGCATTTTTCACTGTTTCCCCTTATTTTATTAATGCCAGTCTGCTTGAAAAGGGCACAGGGAAAAGCAAGCATTCTGCAGGGTAAATGGGAAAAGAAATGGACAGAAGTTTTTCTGAAAATGTCACTGCTCACAAAGAGCTTGTGGCAGGCCAGCGTTATATAAGGCTGGGTTTTAAAGATGTGTTGTTAAATATGCCCTGATCTCTCTCCTATTTCTAGCTTGCAATTTTAATCCTCACCACACTAAATTTTAATTTTAAAGTATTTTAATCTTCAAATTGTTACAATCCTTTGTAATGTTTTGTATCCACTGGAGCAATGCTGTCCTGAATCAAGACAAAGTAGGAGCATCATGGCTGTAAAAATGTATCTGACAGAACCAGTTATTGCTTTAGCAAAAAGCCTTGAGCCCTCTGTGCACAGCCTGACCCATTAAAAGAACCTGTTGTGATTATATTTGGGGTGCATATTGTTTTAGAGAGTCTTTTAGTCCATTTGCACATGGGTTGTATTGTCCTTTGGGGTCAGCACTCAGGTTCTGAACGCAGCTGCAATCACCATCAGAGAAATTACACTTAACATTAATGTGGTCCTGGCACCAGCAGCTTTATTCTATATTTTATATAAGAAAATGAATAAACTTAGATGAAATACAACTAATACAAATATAAGGCATTTGATTTTCAGTCTAAAAATTATAGAGAGGATCTACATCACAGTTTTTTTGAGTTTGTCTCCTCTCTGCACACTTTTAGGTACTTAAGATTGTTTAGATGTTTTAAGACAATTAAGAATTAATATAAACTAAATTACATGAAGTGCTTTTAAAATAATTTATGACTCACTATAAAGTTTCAAAAGAAAATACTTTTCAAAGCTTTCCTCCCCTATAACATATCTAAAATGTAACTGAACCATACAGAAAACAGTAGATAAGAGCATTGGGAATCTTCCTACTTTAATGTGGAGCTAAGAGGAGGTGATTATTTTCCAGGAAATGTTTAGTATAATCAGCAATTTAACACTTTCCTTGACATCAGTGTGCTTTGATAGCCTTTTCCATCAGTTGAGGGCTGTGTCTCTCTGGAGTCAACACCTTGGTCTGTTCTGGGACACTGTGATCTGACACCACAGCAGAAATATAGAGAGAGTTAAGGCCAGGGATTCCTTAGTACAAAATCAAAAGGGTGAGAGGAAGAATGGATTCTGGAGTGGGGCCATTAAAGTGGTCTGTCCTTGCCTGCACTGCTGTGGCATTGAAGACTTCATCCCTCCCTGCCTCCCTCCCTTTAAAACCAGCTAATTCTTGCATTGGGGTTAGGTCTTGGGACTGTCAGTCAGGAGAAGATATCCAGTGGGGCTTGTTCTTTGAATTGTTCCCAGTTTTCAGACTGGGAAATTCTGAGATTGAGACAACTCCAGCAGCAAGCCCTGAAAATGCTCCTGGGCTTTTCATTTGTGGGCTTTGTTCATCATTTACCTTCACCAGCACCAACAAAAGCCCTGTTCTAATTGTAAGTCTAAGTCAGCTGTACATCGATCCCCGGAGATCTGATTATATTTGTCCAAAATAATAGAGAAGCACGGCTGACTCTAAAGAAAACTCTAAACTTCCCCACCTAACAATTTAGAGCTCAGATTAATGAGCTCTTAAGTAATTGGGTCAGCCATAAATAGGGCTGTTTGCAAAGACAAGAATACATTAATCTGCAAAGGTCATACTGCTCATATCACTGAGAAGTATTAGAGCATTTATAACCCAGTTTTGAGGATCAATTGCTTGCAGTCAGATTGCATCTGTTCCTTTTAAATACATTCAAACTAGAGAGTCCTCTGGAGGTTTCTCCCATGCAGTCCACAACGCAGAGTAAATACTCAGGTTCAAGGCAGAACAGATTTTGTTTAAGTATCTCCTATGAAGAGTTGCAAAAGCCAGTATTGATTTCTGGATGTTTACTTCAGGAAAGAAGAAAAGGCTTTCCTGGTGTTGAAGGTCTAAGGGATTATTACAGACAAGAGAAAAAACCCCCAGGATCTGCTTCTTCAGTAGCTGTCTGATAAGGGATAAAATGCTCTCTACAAACCTGGGTGCACCTTAGAGACATGTAGGGACCTCTGCTTTGTATCCCATGCTGTTACAGCAGCCTTTCTTTTCTCAGCACTTACAGGAACTCTGTTTGTGCCATGTTGAGGAATAAATGATTTATTTGGGGACTTCTGCCTTGTCTGACTGAACCTACTATCCCAATGGTCTTTGGGAGGTATAAACTGTAGTAAACCTTAGAAGGATATGATTTTACAACTTTCCTTGCCTGAGCTTGTTATGGGAATATAGGAAACATCGGCACTGCAACACTGTGAATTGAAATTGCTCACTCCTTATTTACTCAGCTCAGTACATGCTCTACATTCTGTCTTGTTGCCTCCTAACCGCCTTGATCAGGTTATTACAGAATGAGAATTGAAGTGGTTTTCTAAGACATTCAGTTAGAAATAAACTGCATAATATACTGCTGTCTTCTTCAGATTTCTGGAGGGTTTAAACCACAATGTTGTAGTCCTTATTTGATTTATACAATTTGATTTATACGGTTGGAGGACCCTTAGCATAATATGCAATTAAAATAGGATAATTTATTCCATTAATCTTAATCTAAACACAATCCTGCTCTGTTGTAAAAAAAAGCCCATCTTAAAGCTCCACCTGAAAGTTTCATGTTTTGCATTGGGATCACGGGGAAATGGAAACATGAAAACAACTAAGAAATCCAATTAAGAACAGAGGTACTAAAACAGGCCAGTCTTAAAAAGTGTTGGAGGAAAGGACTGATAGCTAAATCTGAGAAAACACCTCAAAAAATAGTTTCATTATTTCTATCTAATTTTTGCTGCTTATAAAATATGCATGACTTGACTGGGAAATTCTTAAATATAAACCTTATTTAAAATATATATATGGGTAGCTTCTGTGAAGTCCATAGACATTACGAACCACAAGTGAATGTTCACCAGATAACACTGGGTGAGGCATTTGGACCAACAGATGACTTTAATCTGGCATTAAATTTATTACTATATAATCTAAGTAGTCTTATTAAATTTAAAATGCAAGAATTATAAAATTTCAATTTCAAAATACTTGCACTTCTGATATGGTTTGGAATATTTGAAATATAGTTTATGCATCTCTAGTATAATTACAGAACAGAAAGTTTGTAGCAGACACGGATGAGATAAAGGAAAGCATTAAAGTCATATTCAAAAGCAGAAAATTCAGCCAAATCCAGCCAAAAGAGTAATTGATCATAGAATCACAGCATAGTTTGGGTTGGAGGAGACCATAAAGATCATCACTTTTTCGAGCCCCCCTGCCATGGGCAGGGACACCTTCTACTATCCCAGGGTGCTCAGAGCTCCATCCAGCCTCGCCTCGAACACTCCCAAGGATGAGGAATCTCAAGCTTCTCTCGGCAACCTGTGCCAGTGCCTCACCACGCTCACAGGGAATTTCTTCCTTATACCCAATCTAAACCTACTCCCTCTCAGTTTGAAGCCACTCCCCATTGTCCTGTCACTACCTGCCCATGTAAAAAATCCCTCTCCAGCTTTCTTGTAGCTCCTTTAGGTATTTAGGTATTTAGCCCCTTTAGGAAGGGGCTCTAAGGTCTCCCCAGAGTCTTTTATCCAGGCTGAACAGCTCCAGCTCTCTCAGCCTGTCTTCTTATAGAGCAGGTGTCTTTAGTCAAATATTTTCGCTTCTGGAATATACAGTTTTGGGTTGATTGGATGTTGAAGTGTTCAACAGTCTTCTGTGTGAGATATTGCAGTGATGGATCTTGATTCTCACTTGAGGACCTTCAGTCCTGGAGCCACCCCTGGATTTTGTCACTCTCCTGTATTAATTCATTCTCATTCCAATATTGTCCAATTGGTGAACGAGGTACAGAAGACACCAAAGATGCCTTGCCAAGAATTCACTGTTTTTGAAGCCATAGCTATAATTTTCCCCCTCTATAAATGTGCACATAGTCGGGGGACTGAGGACAGCCCAAAATATTCATCACCATGTGATGCTGGCTGCTAGAAACAGAGAAAATGGTGCCTGTAACCTCCAGGGAGTTAGTTCATCATCAGATTAACCACCACTAAGGTAAGGCCATACATCATTAGAGATGACAGGCGCAGTGTTGGCAATCCAAGAATAATAAGTAGAACAATTTGCAGTGTCACTGTGCGTGGGAATGGAGGAGAAATCTTATAGATGCTGCTGAGGAAGGGGAGGGTGAATAGGTAGTCATTACCTCAGGAGAAAAATTATAAACTGCATTCTTATTCAGCAGACGTGTCTTTGCTTATCGAGTTTACCTGTATTTGCAGTACACTATGAGACCCAAATACATCAGTTACTCAATGTCTAAACAGGCTTTTCCAACATGAAAAATATGTTGCCTATCCTGATAAGAGCTTAAATGCTTTTCATTTAACCTTAGCTTTCTCTACTTCAGTTTTAATGGCAAATTGCTATCTACATGAAATGTTTTCCAGCTAAGCTCCTTAGCACAACATTGCTAGGGAACACTACAGCATGAATCTCCCTGTTCCTCACAGGAGTGCTGACCTCAGGCACTTGGTGTTGTTCAGTGTGACTAGAAAAGGCAACCACCTGAAGTCCTTTTGTGCTCAAGAGATTTTAGAGTATTCAAGGATAAAATCCTTCAGAACAGTGGATGAGCGGCGTGTCATTTTTTTTTTTTTTTTGAGTTAATAGAAGGGGAAAACTTTCATTTTGAGAGTTCCCCCCAGAGAGCAGACATTTATTTACTAGGGGCAGTGCAGACTCCCATGGCACCTAGCGTTCAGCATCCTCATCCTGAATTTAGTTTCAGCCTATCTCTGCTTTTTCCATTTGCTTCAAAGTTCCATTAATTGAAACAAAAATACCTGTAGAGAGTTAACACAGGTCAACTCCTCTGCAAATTAGCAAGCTCTGTACTGTTTGATATCTCGGCATCTCTGCCTCCCATGCAAAGTTGACAAGTCTTTTTTTTGCACACCCAGTTCATGTTGGTCATGGGATGCACCAACAAATAAAGAAATCTTTCCCTGTTTATGCCTCTTCCCAGTCTCTGAATCTGAACTGTCTCCATCACCTCTTGTACTCTCCATCTGATAAACTGGTCTATCTCACTTGTAATGTACCAGAAGTTGTAATGCTGTGGCATGTGAGGCTCTGGGAGCATTTCAAACAATTATTTCCTTGGCTCAAGTCAATGCAACTTATAAAAAAATATCTCTAGTTTTAGCAATCCAAATTAGCACTTAAGTGCTTTTTCAGCAGAAGATCAGAACTAGAGATCAGAGTATGATTATTGACTTATGAATGTGAAAAACTATATAACTTGTATGCGTGACAGCAGTCCTGTACTTGAGGGTGCATTACCAACTTAATATACCTTATAAACCATTCCATTTCTCATGTCATAATTCCATGAACTTTTGAAAACAGTGTCATCCTCTTGTTATAATATGTCATCAATACACTACCCAAACAATGAGCTGTAGAGAATGGAGATAAACATAAGCCAACAATCCACTAATTTGTTTTATAACCTTTCAAAAGTAGATTTTGGTACACAGGCAAAAACCTTCATCACTTGTCCACTTCATGCTGTTACTAAATTCTCCAGGTTCAGGATACATAAGAAATGTGATCCTCATGGCCTCTGTCCCGAATTACACAGCTGAGCCTAGAGAAGGGTGACTGTGTCACCTGCCATGGTGGCGTGCCCCAGGATATAAATTTGTGTGGTTATAAATTCACAATAGCTCACACTTCATCTTGCCACAAGCTCTGCCCAGACAAATCCCCCACCCACTCTAACAAGGCTCTGCAAGGAGTGATACCTCTTTTTTCTATTTCCATGTTCCCTCTCTTCTCCTGCGTAGTCTCCTGCACAATTTAATAGACAACTGAGCCTAAAAATGGAGCTCTGACTAAATAAAATATACTGAATTAGTTCAATCACTTATCAATCAAGAAATGATGACTTACTGCTAAGAATATTAACCAGCCAAAACAGGTGGAGCATTAATGAAGATAGTGCAGACATACTTAATCAAAAAAATAATTTTGCAGTATGAAAGATAAACAAGTCCACTGGGTAACTGCTGAAGATTTCGTAAAATAAAAAAAAATTCTTGTTTATACTTTTCTCAGTGTGGAGTGGCCTAGCGTTTCAATTAATCTTAAAAATCAGAATAGAAAAAATCCCCACAAAAACCCCTTAGTATGTGTATTCTGGAGAAAAAAACCCTCTTTAATTAGAACGGGATATTATTTATGTATCTAGATTTTAATTGCACTCATTTGATATACTCATTAAAATTATTTTCATTACAATCAAGCTTTTTACTCTTTGCTAACTCCATTAGACTCTACTATTCATGGGACAAAAAAAAAGGTTTTGAACAAAATTATGGCACCAGACATCCCTTGGATCTGAATTGAACCCTATTTCTTTTCCTAGGAATACTCATATTTAAATGGATATTACACAGTTCTAATAGCTTGTACACATGGCTGGGGCCAGCCCACAGCCTCTTCTTCTCTGTGTTGCCCCAGAGCAGCCCTCATGAGGATGCTCCATCCCAGCAGGACTCTGCAGGACTCCACAGCCGCTCTCAGGGCAGGCTGGGCCCCTTTCTGCCTCCAGCAGGAACAGGGATGTCAGTGGGGCACCCCAGCCCTGGCTCTGAGCTGCGGCAGGAACAGGGCACAGGGAGGGATGTGCACGGCTCCTGGACCCTCCTCTGTGAGTGGAGAGGCTGGGCAGCTCCTGCTTCACCCGGGGGCATCTCTGCTCTCACAGGTCCTTCTGTCTGTCAGCAGCATCCCCGGGCCTCCCATCCCCACCTGAGCTCCTGCAGAAAGAAATCATGGCACAGAGTTCACCGTGAGACACGTAGGAACGTACTGCGGAGCTGGTTCTGGTTCTTTTGCAGCCGGTGTCTCTCCAGGGGCTTCAGAGACACACATGTCACAGAGAGTCTTTTACAATGTTATAATTCTTATTCTATTACCGTCACACATCAAATTAGTGTAGGTATTTTTTTCAGAAATGGTCCCTTGGCCATTGCCATCACTATGACTGCTGAAACAAATTAAATGGAGCTCGATAGACCTCAGCATCAGACCTCAGCCAGGGGAAGTAGCTAAAAAACCCTCAAAACAAGCATGGAACTTCATCACAACACTTCAATTTTTAGAAATAAGCAAATGCCAAACTCTTTAGTGTAGTAAGTCCTTTGTAGGTACAAAGTATTTAATAACTGCCTCTTTTGACTCAGTTTGTTAAGCCTCTTGCATTTTTGAAACATCCAACAATCTTCTAAAAATGTGTAAAATATTTCTGAATCACTTTTCTTTTAGAAGTTATAACACAAACTCTTAATTAATTTCATTAACTTTTGTATTAGCTTAGTTTCACTTCAGTGGAACAAGTCTTTATTCTCCATTTCCAAAGAAATTTAAAAATAAATAAAGGGGGAAAATATAACATAAAGTAAACTCACCAAAAGCAATTACAAATAACCTTTAGATCACAAGTCTTTACTACAATAATTAAAAACATTAAGTAATTTTTTTTTCTCAAGAATTTAGTTATTTCCAGCATTTTGGGTGCTGAATTATAAGTAACACATTTGCAGTTTGTGCTGTTTTGTTATGTTAACCCATCTGGCCCACTGAAGAAAGTTCGTTTTAACTACTCACAGAGGGGATTTCCTGCTAAGTTGAATTAGTATAAAAATGTTTTAAGTGTGGATAATTTCAAAATCTGGTAGTATAACTAGCATTTTCTTGCTGAGGAAATTATATTAATCCCTTTTTCTTCCCCTTACAATGGAACATGCTATTTACGTGTTTATTTCTGTTCACTTACAAAGCAAAATACAAAAGACCAATTTAGGTGATGACTTTTCCCTTTCTCATAAAGAGTTTGATTTGAGTTTATTTAAACAAAATCTAAAATTGCCACACAGAGAATAGATACTGTAAGATTTTAAACACAAATTAAATAACAGACTCGAAAGTTTTAAATATATATGGAGTGGAGCTATAAGATTTTTCTGAAAGTTAGGGAAATTCACATCGAGATTTTTAACCTCTGGCTCTTCCCAAAATACCAGGAAAGCATTCATCAGCAACAATGGGTTTTACCAGCATTGTAATGTTCTTCAGCTATTACACATACAGACACACCACAGATTTCGTGTATTCTTAATAACCAAGCATCATTCTGATCTGTGCTCTCCCTGACGGTCTTTCAGTTTTCACCAAATCACAGGTGTGTTACTGCTGGGAGATCTTGGTCATTAGAAAATCTGCCCCTTGGGATTATTCCATTTCCAAGAGCTTTGCTTCTGGTTGGACAGATATGAGAGATGCACGGGAAGCATGCTCACATTTTGCTCCCTTTTTTTTATCAGTTTCTTTAGAACATAGTCCATAAGGACAGACATAAATTTTGTACAGTAATTCTCAGCAATGGCAGTTCAGGTGACTAAATTCTTCTTAGCCAGATTTTATTCTGCCTAATTAAAATATATAAAAGTGGAGTTTTTTTCTCCCTTGTACATACCCGGGCTACTCATCAGGGTCTTAGAACACGGCCTGACTTAGCAGTGTGTGCTCTGTGTCAAACACACAATTAGAGCTATGGGATTGTAGCTCACAAGGTCAAAGCAACTTCTGGTTATGAGAAGTTCTAAGAGGTACAGCACATAAATGGGGAGTTCCCTGTCATCACAAACTGTGCCTTTCTTATTCTCTTGATTTCTGTATTAGAGAGCATCAGTCACAATGTCTGCTGCCTGTAAGACACAGCAATTATCACTGACTGAAACCTCACTGGCCTGGACACACACTATTGTGAGTGGACACTGAGCAACTCTCTTTTGTCAGGAGGTCAAATAACTCTTTCATATTACTTATCCAGCAAGATTGAAAGGATTTACTGTCCATCCTTTTTGAAACACAAGTTAATGAGAAGAAAGGGATAGTGGCATTTTCCTCAACTTTCCAAACCTGTAGAAAACCCTTTACAGAAAACAGACATAAGCAGCTTTTAACACATTTTAAAGACAGTATAATTTTGAGGAAGAATTTCAGAGTGACCTTTAATGGCAGAATCTTGAAATCCAGCAGATTTTCTCTTCAGTTACAGCCAGCTGAAAACAGCTGTGTTGACTTAAGCAAACCACCAAACCCCTTAATTGAGGGCATGTCCTCCACACTCGATGGAGAAGGTTTTAAAGATGATTCACAACAGCAGCACACTGACATGGTCACTCCCAAGAGAGTTTTATCTCTGAAATCACCCATCATCTGTGCTGATTAGTGCGGGCTTAGGATCTTTGGCAAACTCTTACATCTCTGAGTAGCTGTAAATCAGAAGACCACATTAAGTATAAACATTACCAAAAGTCCAGGATACAGTGCAACATAGTAAGTCCAAGAACACATTTCACTGAATCTATCTCAATGCTAAAATTTTTAAATGACATGCAAAAATCTGTTCCTGTGTTTTTGTAACAAGTGTCTGTAAACCCAGTATCAATATTTTCCTACTACAAATGGCACACAGTGCTTTTTTAGTTTAATTTCTACATCTACATCTTCCAGGGAAAGACTTGCTCAATAGTTCTCTCACTGAAAATATCCAAGAAATAATGATATTTTAAGATATTATTCATTGTGTATAAATTTTAATTCCTCTGAAATATACTCTCCTAATAAGGGGAAATTATTGCATGGTACAGACAGAAGAGGAACTGAAATAATTGGGTTTTTCTGTTTGAGTATCTAAGCTCCTTTGTATTAATTCAGTTTGACTGTTGGTGGAGTTAAAATTTCATTATAGAGTGAGTTATTAGTTCTAATAAGATATTACTGAAACATTATTTCTAGTCTGAAATCATGTTTAAATGATGTACCTTATGAGCTTAACTTTTAAGGGCTAAACCATCAGGGAAAAATGTTAGAAAAGGTAAGTCCTTGTACTGGGAGATTAAAAGTGGTTCTTGGCACAGCCTGGGCAAGGGCTTGTCTGTGTGCTGGTCAGCGTGGGAGGCAGACTGGCCCAGGGGTGCCTGAGGGCCAGCTGCCTTCCTGCTCTTTGTAGAGGGGCAGATTTGTGCCAGGTGGACATTCTTGCATTGGCCAGCAAACCCTGCCCCTCCTGTGAGCCAGGGCTGGGCATTACAGGGGGAAAGTGGAGCTTTTTTCATCTGTTTCACACACACAAGTTAAAAGATACTTAGCACACAAATATTTATACAAGTGAGTACACTCTCATTTCCTTTCACTTCACAGTGTGTGTCTGGTACTATCTGCAGTCTAGTCCATATAATTTAGAGGGTCTGACATCTATTGCCCTGATCTCATTTATCACCAGCCCATCTTCATTTTCAAAGCACAGATACTCAGTGTACAATTTTTACTGGAAAATTGAATTTGTTTCCTGTGACAGAGTAGGCTTGTTGAATTTATGATTCAGCACTGAACATCTTTCACCTTGGAAGTAGCTCTCCTGCTGTAAAAACGAGGCATCTCTCTCATGAGGACAGTATAACATCATGATACAGATGCCCATCCTGTTAGACAAGGTCGTGCCAGGAGGAACTAAACTTAATTTTCTGAGACTTTACAACACTTAGCCCTATATTTCACTTTACAAGGATAAATACTGGGAAATACTTTATCCCAATGTAACAACTGTCCTTTTGATCAGGGGAACAAAAAAAGTGTTCAGTTCAAAATGGCTGAGGGAAAGAAAATACAAAAGGCATGCTGAAGACTCGTTACTTTTCTATCTGATGGTTGCTGCCTTTGTCTTTACATCACAGAAAATAACCAAATTATCTCACCTGTGTTTTGGAACCAGACTCTTCATTAGGTGTGGGTATTTTATTCAAGACTATTTTATGACTTTCTCAAATCCTTTGTCACTGGGTTCACTGCTTTGCTCTCACCTTAGTCTAACCACTGCAATTACTGTCAAATTCTCAAATAAAACTACCACTAAATTGGTCTTAATTAATTCGTGTTACACAGAAGCAGGGACATCTTGCTGTTTCCATCTTGTCTTTAGACTTTCACAACCTACTTCAAGTCTGCAAATCATATCATTCTTCCTTCATAGCACTTCACACATTTCTGAGATAACAAAGTTCTGCACTCACTCAACCCCTTTGTCATGCAGGGGACAGCATTTTCCCTCATCCAGCTACAGAGGCATGGATGGGACCATCTGGCTCCATCTCTGAAATGCAACCCAAGAGGTTGCAAGTGCTCATTTTCCAAGAAAAAAACCAAACCTCTGTCTCACATCATGCCTTGCCTTCCTCCCCTGTTCGAACCTCATCACTATTTGTAGAGTCCCCAAGCAGCCACAGCTCAGCTCCTGCACGCAAGAAAGCAGCACCCACCATCCTGATCTGCTGCACCTTCTGTAGCTCATTGTCCTTCTCTAGAGAAACTCTGCTGCTGCCAGCTGTTAAAGGTGCTCAGTAATTTTCCAGCCAAAGTAAACACCTACAGGCTGTAATTACAGCCTGTCAAAAACACTCTCAGCCTTAAGGAACTGAGATGCTGCAGACTAAAGCTCCTCAGATCTGTCTGGATCCTTTTACAACCCCAAAAAGGAAACTGGTTCACAGCTGGGGAAATATTTTCCCAATTATAATTTAAATTAGAGCATGTGTGTTCTGCATTTGAATGCACACTCCTGGGAGAGCAGCTGGATTCTGCTGTACTTGAGAGATTTTATAGAGGAATTAATTAAATAATTAAAAATAGATATATATTAAAAAAACCAAAACAAAACCAAACACAAACAGAAAACCCCCACCAACTACCAAAACCCCACATTTTCATGCTTTCTAAATTACAGCTCTTTATCTATTTTGCATTGCTCTAGATCATCATTCATAGGACTTTCCTGGACCACAGCAACAATACTGAGCAAAAAGCGGATGGTGTTTGATGCCCAGGTTTATTCTCACTTTTAAATTCATTAACTTCTGTGGTTGCAAGGAACATGAGAGCATCATGGACCAAATGTTCTACAGCAAAAATTTCCACCAAATCATCAAAAAACTTTCAAAGGCTTAGGCCAAAGGGTAAACCCTTTTCTTAACAAAGAACTAGACAGCCTGATGTGCTCTTGATGCGTTTATTCTTCAGCTATAAGAATGGGCATCCTCAAAGTGTTGATTATGCAATCGTATCACAAGGTATTACAAGCAAAGGTTGGATAAATCTGCATTTATCTGGGAGAAATAAAAGATTATTGTACTAAGGGCTCAACTCTTCTCAGATGTTTTGGGTTTTTTCCCCTTCAAATTCTATAGGACCTAACCTCTGATTTTGATTCCTTTTCTACTACTTTGTATTTCTCCCTTACTAAGAACAAACCATGAGAAGAAACTATTTTGAAAATGGCTTGGACATGTTTTAACCAACAAATCCAGTGTAATCAGCAGACTCGGATTCCCAAAGCTGAAGGTTTATTTTAGAACAGCATGCCAAGTTTAATCAGTTTTCCTAACACTGCACAGTACTATCTGCTTTGACAAGAATATGTTGATCATATTATGGAATGATTACTGCTAATGGAGATCTTTTAGACAAGATTAGATTTTGCTTCTGTCCAGATGCCTCAAAGAACATTATTAGTTTTTGGTGTCGTATTTTCGTAACATTAATATGATCAGCTTATGGGCTTGCTCATATGCTATAACTGCAGCAATTTATCTGACAGTTAAGCTGTCAGGACCACGCAGCATCTAACCCAGCGAGCACTGCTGCAATCTGGATCAAATTAGGCACTGCCCACACAATCTTATCATAGCTGCGAGGTGACCAATGAATATTCTGATGAGCCCCCCACCTTGAGGTTCAGAAATTTGCATTGTGCAGCTCAAGAGATGTTACCAAGAAAGATGATTACTTCATGGAAATACCTCTAACAGTGAATCTGCAAAATTTAAAAGAATGTAAGTTGTTATTTTTCCCACATAAATCAGTGAGATGGCATTCAGAGCTGTGCTGCTTTCACAGCTAGTTAATGTGGCACTGTAGACTATTAGTGTAACAGCAGTGGTGATAGTAGGCTTTTCATATACATACAGAAAGGATAAATTACTTGAATATAAAGCACTTTTCTGTCCTTCTTTCAAAGTTACTGAAGATGTACAAGTTCCTTGCATGACCTGTATTTACTGGTTAGACAAAAAAATAATTGCAAAAGCTGAGGAGGATAAAGATTACGTTTAATACATTTTGGCTAGAGAGCCTTACAATATCAGCAGAGCAATACTATTGCCCTTAAGTTCAATACGTACTGATATACACTCTGATGGCATGCTTCACCCCTTTTGATAATATGCCTTTAAAAACAATGTCCTTTAGGGTCCAATGGACCATGAAATAGTCTCTACAAAAGTACCGGTGGTGCCAAGGCTGAGACAAACATTCATTTTGGCTGTCAGCTTTAAGGACTGCAGAAGAAATGAAGCACATTTATTATATACTGATGTATTCTGACTAGATAATCCTTTTCAGTTGTAGGCACTATAAAGACAAGTGCAGATTACTGTGGGGGAACATTTAAAAAAAATGGGATGGCCTGAAACAGTTGAGCTTCCAATTTCACAGTTGGATAATTTGCCTTATAAACTTGTATTTAAAGGAAAAGTTTTACTGGCAATGAAGTACGCTAAATAAACAATCTGTAATTTGAAAATGAGCAAGTTGGAGATGGTTACACAGAAACTGTATCTACTAACGCTACATTTATTAATTAATTTCTGAATTTGCTTTTCTATGCTGCTGGTATTTTCAGGGTTTTTTGTTTTATAACCATTGTCATTGGAATTCTGTAAAATTTTAGTCCTTTTTCACAGCCCAAACACTTTTTCTTCAAGAGTTTTGTTTAACTGTTGAAAGTTTTGTTTTTGAGGGAGAGTGGAATTGACTAGAGACAGACTGCAGACTTCTGTAACAGCACAGTCTTGCTGCATGGTGAAAAGCACATCGTTTTCTGGCTTCTCTGCTAACACATGCCACAGCCAAGGCAACACTCACTGCTGAAGAGCTGCCTGGATCCTGTTTCATTTTGCTGGCAGGAAACCTTTCAGAAAAGGCCATGTACTGCAGTACTTTACCTATGTATTACTGTTGTCTTTATGGACTCTGAGATCACACATAATACTTATAAGAAGTGGGAAGAAGTGAATGTCATCCATCTACATAGTGAATAATGCATTCAGAAGCTGAAATTTATTCCCCTTTCTTCAATGCAGAATTCAGTTACCAGCTGCCATCCTACTTCAAAATTAAATTGATGCACTGATCTTCCGTTGATGCTAATATTATTCGGACCACTAAATTTGGGGTTGGGTTTAATTAAATTTCTAGACAAGAACTTCTTAAAGAGTTTAGGTAGGAGTGGTTCCTTTGAAACCAGCTAGAGGCCTAAGTAAAAGCATTTTACCTTCAAAAAATATTAAAGGCAGTTTCTGTAAGCAAAGTTTGGATCCTGGACTACAAATACATAAGTCACTACAGCTCTGTAAGGAAGGAGGTTTGGACCATGTGGGGCTCTGGTCTGCAAACTTAATAGACAAGGAAATCAATTTCTCTGCCATATTATTCTCCAATGCTTATGATATATTTTGGCAATGTGCAAAAGACATAAATATAACAAAAGATATTGATCCACATTATTTTAATCTCTACTAAAGCAGATTGTATTAGAAAAAAGTCAATATTATGACAGGCAGCTTAAAACTTTCAGACTTTTAACAGAAATATAAATTTCATGACTGTATACTTTCACAGTTTCATAACACTCAGTTGGCAGCAGCTACAAATCTATCTAACTGAGATTGCTACTGACTGCACTGAAACAAAAATTAACTCTTTTATAGTAAAGAAACTTTATTCTAAATTTATTTGTTAAATTTATTAAAACTCACTTTGTAATTAGGGGGTGGCATCAATGAAAAAAATGGGAAATTTTAGGCTAAGGTCTGGCAATTCTGTGTAGCACTGAGCAGTGCCCAGCACAAGCATTTGTAAAATGAACTTGTTTCTTACTTGGTGTCATGTGGAGAGGAACACACTCAGAGAAAACAATCTGCTTGGACTATACCTGGACAAAACTGCTACTTTTGTTTCCTACCCAAATGTATTCATGAAAAAAACACACTGAGACACTGAATTTGGTTAAATATTGTTTTGAAATGTCACAGCAAAATGAAAACTTAAAACATATGGTTTAAGAATGTCAAAACAAAATCTATTTTATTTTCTGTTGTCAAAACAAAATCTATTTTATTTTCTGTTACTGAACATTATCCTTACTTTGGTCAGTATCAGCCTCAAAAGGCATTGAAATTATTTTGAGTATGGAGCCTGAAATGGAGTTTTGCGAAAAACTTTAGCCTCACTAACTGTTTAAATAAATCTACTTAGCCAGTCTGTTTTTCTGTATTGCATGTTCTCTCAGCCAGGAAAATCTCCATGATGTTTATTTTCTGTCCCACGCTCTGCACGTCATGAAGCATATGTTGTAGGAGACTGATTGCATCTCAGACTGACAGCTGCTCTGCTCTTCCAGTTCTCTGTCACGAAGGAAGATAGCTTCCATTTAGAAAAGAAATTGTGCAGTAATGTGTTTGGACACTTGCCTTTAGAACTTAACCATTATAAACTCTGGGGTTCAGTTTGCCTGAAATCAGGATTCTGATTTCCTAATAGGCTTCTCTGTCAACTTTTGTGGAGGTAAAAAATTGCAATCCATATTAATCTCAATTCTTCTGGGAAACTGTATCCTATGCCACTCAACTTATAAATTAATTCCTTCCACTCATTTTACTTGCAATCCTTCTGGCAAAGCTGGAGCTGTAGAGAGCACACTCTGTTAGAACACACATGAACACGATCAGATTCTGTACTTGACATCACACAGCCCATTCAGGGAGAATTCTTTATGAACCATTTCTTTCTCACCAGAATTGTAGAAAGGACTGGAACAGAGCAGGGCATCTTACAGGTGACCTACTGACAGCCCTCTACACAGGTTCATATTACTTAATATTTCATGTGAACTCTGAATTGCAGGTGTTACAGTGCCATGATTGCAGCAATTAAAACAATTAGGGTTGGAAGAGGTATCATTAAGTTATTAAAATACACGGTGTTATTTGCAGAACACAGGGCTTTTTGACAAGGTGAAGGAAGCAAGAGGGTAACACTGCAAAACATTAAAGTGACCAATCAGATCAGAAGTCAGAAAGATGCCTCTTGGGAGAACTGTAAAATTGTTACCACATAAACCAGCAGAGAAATGTGGGTTTTCCTTTCTTTGACTTTTTAAAAAATTATTTTTGTGAGTGTATGACATTAGAATCACACCCTTAGGTGTTTGTGTAGGTCACAACAAATGTATTGCACACCAAACAAAACATTCTCTTTAATAAGCCAAGATCTTCATCATGATGTTTCCTTGACTGGGAAGGTAACACAAAGAATTCAAACACAAGTGGTTATCAGAAACAATCAGGTAACACAAAGACCTGTAAAGAGTCTTTTTCTCTGCTATGAGGTGACAACAGATATGGCTTCCAATAATCAAGGTACAAAAGAAAAAGCGCTTCCTGTTTCACACAGATCAGTAGATATTGGTGTCAATATGACAAACGAGGAAGAACATCATTGCAGAACATCTCAGCGCACAATTAGTCTAATTAGTGCCTAGTTTATTCAGTGATCTTAAGTTCTCTCCTCTAGAAGCTGTATTAGCTTTCCAACCTTCAGGTTATAAGATTCTAATCCTGCTTTATTTTGTTTTTATTATTCCCTGTTGTTACCCTGGTTGCATTCTCCTATGGTGATGCAAGTAAATTTTTTGCCACAGGTTGGAAATTACCATCAGCAACCATCGTGTTTCTGTCCATGTACTGCACATCTGGAAATATGTTCTCCATGCTTGTGCTGGGAATGAAAAGAATTGGAAGCAGACATAAAATTTCTGCCAAGATTTCTTGAGAAGAGTTATGCAAATATATGTGGGTGACAATGAAAGAAGTTCAGAAAACCTTAGTTTGCTCAGCTGTCTGGCTGGAATACAGATTTAGTATTTAACTTAGGTTGGTTTTTTTCTTTTTTTTTTGAGTCCTGGCCTGTACTGAGCATTCAGTGTATTCAGCCACCCCACTGCATCAACAATGAACTAAAAACTATGAAATTATAGACTGCTTACAGAAGCAAATATATCAATTTATCAACACTTTCATTTTGGTACAAAAAAGGAGAAATATATGCTTGGCAAAACAAATAAGGTATGGAGTTATAAGATTGTTTGATTTGTGCTCTATAGGCTGCAATTCATTGATATTTACTTCCTTCATAAACAGCTCTAAAGTACAGACAGGTTTTTTTCCCAGGCTTCAGCCTGACACATAAAACCTGCCTGTCTTTGCATAAAACTAATTCAGATTTTAGAATGCATTAGATGAACTCATGTTTTCCAAAGATTAAGTTAATACTTGTGAAAAATATTTTTAAAGAGATCAAATTGATCTGTAATTTTTTCCATGTTGATACAATGGATTTTTATTAAAATAGTAAGATGATAATAAATGAAGCTTAAAACTGGAGGAAGAAAGTGATTTGAAAACTAGGAAACAGTTTGGTTTGCAAATCAATTCTCCTCCTGCAGAAATAAACAGGGGTCTGTCATTGTATTCACTGAAAATAGCATTCTACTGCTTATTTGGGAGTAACATTGTGAGATTCCTATGAATTATAGAGAAAGAAAAACTATTTGGAAGATACTATTAACTTTCATTCATGAATCCAAGATGCTTCATTATGAAACGCATGTGTATATATATCTAATATATGTGTATCTATAATACATACGTGTGATGTATGTAATGAATATATGGACAAGATTGATTTACATGATAATACGAAGACATAAACAAATATTTGAATGGACAGAAACATAAAGAAGCCAATTAGGGTATATTGGGTCCTGAAACTGATTCTGTCTAGAAAAACTGGGTTTTTCGCAGTTACTGCCACTGATTATTTCTGACTCAAAAGTGGTGACCTCCACTGTCCTTTTCCTGCTGCTCATACTGCATAACAATTGCTACAATAGTGGTATGGAAGCTTATAATTTATATATAATGTATATCCAGCAAAGTTTTCTAGAGGTGTACAATTTTAATGTTTATGTTAAATATTTCTCGATGTTATTTCTTTGCTCGCTAGTTCCAGGCTATGAGTACTTGCCTTTTTACAGTAATGTTCATCATTTGACAGCTTCAAAAGCCGTTCAAGCAAATAAAGCAAAAGGGTTTCGGCTTTTGATGTCAAATGATACAACTGCTCTTATGATTAGCACAGACTTTCAGCCCTGTTGCCTGTCAAAAATGCAAATACATTTCCTTATACTGCCACATAAAAAGCTTCTCTGTACATTACAATGCAACCCAAACCCAAGCCAATCAAAAATGATCATAGCTCAGAGGAAGAATCAATGTGATCTGGAGAAGAAATTCCATACTGGAATTTCAACAATTCTTTGACAGGAGCAGTGAAAACTTCTCTAATTCAAAAAGAATTCCTCCTTCCACGTACTTAGGAACACATGAAAATGCTGGAACAAAATACCATATTGCCTTCTGAGAGGCACCTGACATTTTAGTTGAATGTCTTGAGGTGGCCTAATGCTGATGTATCTGTGGGGCAAGAGGGACCATAAATGTCTCTCGTGTATCAAACATCACAGACTTCTATAACAAGAGGAAAGGAAGGACCTGGTGTCTCACAAACCTCTCAGTCCAGTAAATAAAGTTTTATGGCAGTCCCAAAATTCTTCCCTCAGCCAAACACACGGCAAGGGAACATCTGACACGCCAGCTGATAGAATGAAACTGCTCTGAGATGACAGGGAAAATCGGTATTTCACAGCTACTGCCCATGCTATCACATACTCAGCCAAGTGCATTTTGTGAAACTGGAATGTGCTAATAAAAAAAAAAAGTGTTTGCAAACTACAGCAATTTCTGACGACCTCAAGAAGACGCTGTCAAGACAGAATGTATTAAGAAATATGACCATGATAATGAAAGATCCAAAGCAGAAAATGACATCCTTTCAACCACTGGAAACCCTTTTCTCCTTTAGAAGATGAATCAATTTTCAATTTAGGTTGACTTTTTTTTTTCAGTACAGTCTGAGTATGCCATATTGAATAATGCTAGAATAAAAAATTGCATCTGAAAAGAATTAAATGGTCTACCTTTACCTAGAGGTACAATTTTCTGCTGAATTGAGGTTCTTAAGATAAACTTTAATCTCTCAACTCTTTATTTGTCATTGACAAGGAGAAGCAAGGAAAGAACAATAAATCCCTCTTCGTAGATGTAGGATAAAATGAAACTACTCCAGCATTTACCTTACACTACCAAAGAGGAACTTCAGTTCCTTAGGACCCATTTGCAGGATCTCTCCCCCTTACTTATCATGCATTTGTCTAAAATTAATTTTTAAGCTATCTTAGAAAAATGCTTCCTACATGAAAGATATTAAAAACCTTCTCTGGGTTGTACAAGGAGCACTAACAGGTATTTTTTTGATTTATCTGATATAGTGTTAAAAAGAATACATATGTTTCAGAGATACTTGGGTGGATATTTACAAAGACAAATCTGCACTGTAACTTCTAAACCCATGTCTGCCTCACGCAGAGGGCAGGCAGAGTGCATAAGCATCCCCTGTTTGTTAGGCTGTGGGTAGGTGTGAGTATCTGGATACTCATCATTTCCATTATCAAAATATCTCAGTCGTTACAGCTCTTGCCTATCAAGCAGAACAGCACCCTTGGCTTGCAGGCAAGGAAATGGAGCCTGAGATTACATGTGATTTACTCAAGGTCAGAGAGGAAATCTGCATTAATGTTTGAGCGCAAGTGTTTTGATCCCTAAAATCCAGCTATTTCAACCATTATAGTATCATTTATTCATGCAGGCTATAAAGTCGAGAACATCCCCATGGTGTTTTCCAAATTACAGTGAGAACCCTCAATCTTTTGCATGCACATATGCTGCAGGAAAAAACTGTAAGGAAAGTTGCTTGATGAGAATGAAATATTTAAATGTTGCACTCAGGCACATCAAATGTTATTTTTTACCTACAAGCCAAAACCTCTCAAGCAAAACCAACTTAAAAAAAAAAGATAGACTCTCCATACTCAACAGACTCTTGGGTACAAGACTCCATCTGATTCTGCAGGTTTGGGACAGGGACTGACTGGATTCTGTAAGGAGAATTACAACTCAGCTGACAATTAAAGCAAACACCACTAGGCAATAAGTTGCAATGTCCTTGTGATCTATCCAATTTTATCAAGCCTGTGAATTTCTTTCTTACTAGTTTGAGATGAATCAGCACCTGGAGGAAAACACAGGGGTTTTTACAGTGTATTTAGCTACATCTCTGTCTTCAGTTCTCAGTTCCCTCAGTTTTCCATGCAGTTTTAGAAAAAAGGATAATTTTCCCTTCTCAGTACTTTACTGGCCAGCCAACCCCTGGATAGTTTCTCTATAAAACCTGCCCACATTCTACAGAGATGTTTTGCTTTCCTGGACTTTGTGGCCAGATTCTTATTTTTACTGATATTTTCCATCACCAGGTATCATGGGAAAGACGTAAGGCTGGAGAAGGCACTAATTTTGCCTTTGTGGAAAACCTTAAAAACTCCTATAATGCCTCTGGCTTGAACCTCAGAACTCTGTTGTAGGACTGGTAATGCTTTTCCCTCCCTTGAAGGAACTTGAGGCAGCTTCCTTCCAGCCCAGCACTGCTGCCAGAGCAGGGAGCAGGATATTACAGCAGACTGTCCTCCAGTGGAGAGCACCAGAACTGACAGTCCTGCATTCCACACAGTAAGACTTTTCTGAACAATGTACAAGCCCAAAGCTATCACAGCAGAAAACTGCGCATTTTATTCTGTATCCCAGTCTATTCCTCTGCAGACAGCCAAATTGACAGGGCCTGCAGCAGATGGATCACTGACAGACTTGCAGGGACCCGTAATTAAATGGTGCCCATTAGGGCAGCATTCAGGAGCCTGAAAGTTCACAGCTGAATTTTCATTACACAGAAACATGGAAGATGTCAATGAATTGGCATCTTTATTACCCGTTAATGTAGAATGAATAGATTTAATGAAAAAATATATACATCTTTAAAAGTATGTGTTTAAGTCTCCTTTTGTTAACTGTAAAAAAAAAAATAAATCAATATTACCTTTTAGGCTAAGTCCAAGCACCTTTCAATCCATTTGATCTCAGAAACAGAGGCAATCATAGAGATTTTAACACTGTAATTGGTGTTGCCTTATAGAAACACCAGGACCTACTCTTTCAATTTAGACATCCTTTTTGCACATTGATAATAATTCCATTCCATTAGAAACAGGCTGTTTATTATTTAATTTTTACTCTAGCACATGACAGAAAAACAGGGGTCTTTGCCAAATTAATTATGATTTCTTATCTTGAATCCCAACAAATTACCAATGCATGTAAGGGCCTCAGTCTGCCTTCTAACACAGAAGTCACAAAGCCATCGTTACAGGGAAGAAAAGGAGATTGTGAGACAGGTGCTCTATAAAGGATGTCAAATGTCTCTGTAAAGCACAAAGCATTCTAACATGTTAAGACCAAGAACACTGCCTTCAAATAATCAGCCAACTTCAAAACCAAAAAGGTCATCAGTTAGAAACATTGCATGTATTTTATCATCTTTCTGTGCGAAAGAAGTGGGTGAGAACTACTTCAGAAATTGTGTTAAAACCATCACTCAATCTATTACAAAAACTATTGATGCAGTAATGTGTCATTAGTGGCAATTAGTGAGAGGTTAAATGCTGCATGGTACAGTGATATTGTTCATTAATTGGAAACCACTCATGAAAAAGAAAATTCTTATGAAATTAGGGTAGTATTTCAGAATAAGCAGTCACTCCTTGAAAAGAAGAGGTATATTTTTGGTGATTTTATTTCTTTTTTACCAATCTAATTTTATATTTTGTACATTCAAGCTTGCAGAATAGAATGGAAGTAGACTTGCAAGAATGGGGCACTCTAGTGTTCTAGGAGAGAGAAGGAAGGGCAATTCACTTTGAGACAAGTGGATGGGTGACCAGAGTAAGACTCTGAAATACTGAATTGGGATCTGACTCATGACAGTCTCCAAGCAGATGTCTTTTACTGCCCTCAGCAGATGTCTTTTACTTCCATTCTGTACCTATAAAGCAGAGTAGGTAGTAAAAATAACCTGAGAAAAAATACTGTAAGATGCTGAGGACTGTGCACATACGTAAATAGATATGGCCAGTAGAAAATGCCTGTAAACGTACTTCAGAGGATCGTTCATTCTAAGCAGAGAACTGTGTGGAGTGAGAACTGTAGCCCTTGAGACAGGGGAGAGCTGCAGAGCTCAGCAGAGCAGACTGACCGGCACAGTTTAGCCAACCCCTGCACAAGGAAATGAGAACAGTCCTTATGGGTCTGAAAAAGGTACCTCCAGTCCAGAACTTCGGCCCAAATGTTGGCCAAGGAGTGGATATTTGTGAAACAAATAGACAGCAATATTTTTCACAGAATGCCCACCCACAAATGTGAACTGAAGTTTTGTAAAGTGAACGATGAATCTGAATGAACAGCAAATGACACCTGTTTCAGACCTAAAAAGGCTGTTGTCACCGTTCCTTGCTAAAAAAGGAGTGCAGGGCTATTAGCCCAAGATGAACCTAAAACGGGCCTAACCTTAGCCCAGGATGTTACTCCAACACCTGGGAAGTTCACCATAACAGCACCAAGGTCTCACAGAAGTCACTCAGCTCTAATGTAACTGGACATGGCAATAACCTCCATGTATCACATCCTAGCTCATAAAATAGGGGCGATACTAATACTGCACCCAACTGATATGAGGTGCCTCAATGTCAGAAATTACAGAGAAATGAGGGAAATAGGACTTTTTTTTGGATAGTATGAAAAGGTAAATAACCCTTTAAGAAGGTTATAAAATTCAAGTGATGAATCATGTCATGGACCTGCTTCACCTACATTCCAACTGCTGATCTGCCTCCCTTTGCAGCTTGGAACAGGTCGTGCCAGAATACCTCAAAAAGAGAAAAAAACCCCCAGCTGTCCTCAGCTGAGAGAGGGTTTTCTGCTTTGAACTCCTTGTTTAGAATCTCCCCACCAGTGTGCCGGTGTTCCAAGAACAGCTATTTTACATTTTATGGCAATATCGAAGATTGCAAAGTTAGAAAGGTGCCCCACCCCCCAAAAATATATTAGGTGTCACATGAAGAAGACACATTTTATTGGATGGCTAATAATGTGCTAAAGGTTCTGTCATTCATGAGTAATAATGTTATCAAAACTGAAAGGTCACAAGATATTTGCTGGTTTCACATACAACCTGTGCCAACTATATATAAATGTAGATGTATGTACCAAGTGAGGAAATTTATGGGCTATGTCTTATATGACAAGTCTGCTTTTTCAGGGTAGTCTGAATAAAACTTTCTGATAGAGCTTATTGAGGCTGGAATAAAGAAAACTACGTTTGTATGAATTCCTTGGCTCCCCTGATTGTGTGCTGGACACTTAAGGCAGGATGCTGGAAATTTCCTGGGCTGCTAAACCAGTTAGCCGTATCTGGAGAAGTGTTTCCCAGGTGTTCTGTCAGCTGAGAGATTCTTTCCTATTCCTCACTTGCTAACTTCTACCCCTCTCTCTCCCATGCTGACCAGGCACTTTCCCTCTGGCTCCATCCCACCTGCAGCAGCAGCTCTTGCAATGGGCACGGGAGAGGATCCTCCCTGAGAGTGCCCACACCAAGAGCACAGTGACACTCAGAGCCTTTGCACGAAGTGAGGCCCTGTCACTGCTAATTAGTGAGCAAGAATGCACCAAAGAACCTTCAACCCATGGCATCAAAGGCAGGTGAATTTGAGAGGTTTCTCAGCAACTACTTTGCTTTTTCTCTTAACTGTTCTTTTTTATTATCAGAGGTGGGGATTTAGTTAAAGGTCTTTACAAAAAACCCAACCAAACCACCCCTCAGAGCTTAAAATGTATGAGCCAATTTAAGAACATTTTATACTGATATATATATAGAGGACCTACAAATCTGTAACTTGCACAAACGTGTCAATGCCCAACCTAAGATGCTAGGAAATTGTTTTCCAGGCTTTTGAAATTTTCCGAGAGATCTGTTGAGAATTCATCTCGTTCCCTATTACTTTACAACTGCATTAATGGTGCTACTATTTAGGTCCAGCTGTGATCCTTAATGTTTAGCTTCTTTGAAAAAAACACATATTATCCTTTAAATAAATTCTATATGAATTTATCTTTGTGACTTCTATTGGGTTTGTAGGTTTTCATCATTTTTGTCCACAAACTCTGAATTTGAAGTTATTAACTTCTTTATTACAACATATTTTTCAAGTTTCAAAAATTGGTGTATTTTCTTCAGACTTGACAATATCAAGCACTACTACCTTTACACCAGTTGCTGAACCCCTCTGCCATCCACATACTGCCAAATATAAAAGAGGCACATAAACATGGAAGATGAAAATGAAATGGGAACAGATGGGCCCATCTGCAATTATACCTCTGAAAAGACTGAGCCTCACAGAGATTTATAAACCTTCTGGAGACCAGACATTTGGTGATCTCATAAAATGATCCTGCAAGTGTTTTAAATAAGTAATTGAAAATAACAATTTTATGTGGAATAAAGGAAGCTTCTCAAATCAACACTGTACCAACAAAGACAAAACAACTAGGAGCTCAAAGCTTTTGCCGGTGTACATAACTTGAGGAAGCAAATGGAAGATTTCAGGAAAGGTCCTCTTCCCCCTAAGATTTCAGCCAAGCAAAAAAGAAATTTTTAAATAAATGTGATAAGTTGACTTGAATAACAATGATTCTGATCTGGCTGATCAAATCTGTCATTAGGATGCATCAGTTATCAGTTTTGCTCTATAAGAAGGGACATAACTTTTACTGGTCTGGTAAAAGCCGCTTCATCAAATCTGTGAGGCTCTTCCTTTTTTGTACTAAATAAAATTGAGCAAGTATTCTGCCATCCTCCTCCTCTTCTGCTTCTCCCATTAAGCCTTGGTTTTGCTTCTGGATATGTTAAAGAAGCAGTAATGCATGAGGTGCTTATCTATTACATGTTCAACTCCTTGGTGAGGATGAAATTAGAGTTAATGACATTAACAATTCAGGGAATATCTCCACTTTATCTCCCCACTTTCAGCAAAGTTTAGGGCACTGATTTTCTACAGCCTGGTCAATTGTAATGTCTTTCTTTCTAAAACCTCCCTTTTTCCCAGTAGGATGTCGAACAGCCTAGACAGGGATGACTTCTGCTTGTAAAGTGTTGGCCATGAAATAAGAACAGAAGTATTAAATAATATAATTTGTATAAACTGAATTTAAAATAGCAAGCTGGAATTTCATACAGCAAGGACTGATACCCCTAAGGCAGTCATGGGTAATGGATTGATTCACAAAAATCTGAGCCAATTTGCTAGGAATCCAAAAAGAAAATTAAAGCCAGTGCCTTTGAACACTACAAGCTGAAGCAGTTGAACTGAAAAAATTCCAGGAAATTTCATCAGCTGGCTTCTAAACTGTGTGAGATGTAGATGCTCAAAATGGAATTGCTCCAAGGACAGAGGTCAGAAAACATCCAAGCAATAAGCCTGAAACATTTTCAAGGAATAGAAAAAAAATATTTTGAGAAGGAAATATTCTAGGAAATATGACTAAAAACCACTGCCACACCAGCTGTCAATAAATGGCAACAGACACCCCATGTTTACCCAGTAATAACATTTGCAGTAACACATTTCCATGCTTTTCCCAGCATTAACCAAAGTTTTGACCTCAAAGTCATCAAAAAACCTTGAGAGACTTTGTAAGGAAAAGAAAAAGAAAAAAACAGGACCCAAACCTCAGCACCAGCAAGGTAAAATGAGAGAAGGGACTACCCTGCTGTGAAGCAATGACTTTTATCCAATTTCTCCAAAACTGCTTTTCATTCAACCATGGAAAGAACTTTTCAGGCTAAAAAACCCAAATTAACTTAGTCTGCAAGAAATAGCATTTAAAAGAGAGAGAAAAGGTTACAGGTTTTCACACGTCAACTTCTAAAACTTGTTCTGAGAGACAGAATTAATACATGTGCATTGTTTTTGCTTTGTTCTTTCCCGTTAAGTTATGGGTGGAGAGGACTGGGTTATCTAAAAACAAATTGAAAAAAAGTCCAGTATTAGCAGTAGGCAATGGTTTTGAAAATCTGTGTTCAACAGCCTTCTGGGATAAGAATTCCACAGAAATTTATAAAACAATGTATGATGTAGACCTGGGAGTCAAGAAAACACCATAAATAATCATTATTTGTCTCTCCTCATCTGTTTTAATTCTGTAAATTTAATTCTAACCTAATTGCCTCAGGCTTAGAGTTCAAGTTGCAGGCTGGGCTCCATTTCAAGGTGCTCTCAGATGAACAGCAATGCTTCCAATTCAACAAAAGAATCAAATGCCATCCAGCCCTGTTTTCCTAAATACAAACTGGAGTAACATGAGTACATTATGACTTGGTGAAAATAAACCCACCATTTCAGTCTGAAACCAATAAACTCAACTGATTTCTATATTTCTGCTGCCATTTAAAAATGGATATAAGTAAAGAAAGGAAAGCCTCTTTACAGAAAACTGATTTTTTGTGATAATTTTCAAATTTCCTCTGCAACTCTATGTCTATTTTGGCCTTATTTTCTGCTCAGGTATTTTGGAAATGGCACCAGTGAAGTTAATCTAATTTAAGTCTAAATACCCATCTCATAAAAAATATGATTATCTGGGGAGGAGAGTAGAATAAGGAGGTGACACAGCATAGGGAACTTAAAAGAAATCCAATTATCATAATCTATTTTCATGGTAATTTGGTTAATTTCTTAGAGAGAGACATTTAGATCTGAAAAGGTATAAAAGAACCAAGAGAGAAAGTCTGGAAATTGAAGCTCCATCTAGAAAATGATACATACTTATAACTTGAAGAGAAAAAAATTTTTAGAATATTTTATCAAAAGGAATAGACTTCTCAGAACTTCAGATTTTTAATTCTTAACTTGTAGGTAGATGTTGTAACACTTTTACCAGAAGTACTTAACCTGTAGTACAATAGAAGACAGACTCAATGATTACAGCAGACTCTAAAGCTTGAAAATTATGAACTTGTTAGGTGAAATTATTTTGGGATTAGTTCAGGGAGTAAAGTTGTGGTGCAAAATAGTAAAAATTGTACCTACTTAATCTCAAATCAGCTGTAGGTGACAAAAATTAGTTGTTCCTCTAGGCAATATTTTAAGTAAATATTTTGTAGATACACAGACTTTGCAACCATTATTTTTTTCTCTGTGGTATCAAGTGTGGCGAGGTTCCAAGTCTTGTTCTCTTTGCAGTACTGCCATCCTCTCCCTTGGTACAGGTCTCCTTCCTTGCCCCCTTCACTTTTGCTTCCCAGGAACAAAACTGCCAACTAGTTCGCTAAATCCTTGCAAACCACGTTGTGATCGAAACATTTTTATTTCTATAGTGTTGAATCATGCAGGGAGCCTTCCATGCAGCATTTATTTGCAGCAAGGAAAATACTATAAAGTTGCACAGCTATTTGAGCTCTGAGGTCATTCAAAGCGCAGTGGAATTAAAATTACTCTCTGCCACAAAACCCTTCAGTAACTGAGGTATGGGAAAAGGGAGAGGAAATTGAAAAGATGGAAATGCATGGGGTATTTAGGGCTGGGGTTATCACCTCAATTACACAGAAGAGTAAAACAAAACGAACGTAGATAGATAAGGTCAAAATGTAGTTTGATATTTCTGTGCAGCTTAAAGGATTTACTTGAATTTTTTTCTTTCCAATTCTCTATAAAGTATTCTCTCCCAAATAACCAGACAATATAAGTTTAGCAACTGGAAGTGTGGGAATATATATGAATGCACTTCGAGCTGCTACAGCTTCCCTGCCACCAGCAGTGCCTCTAAACAGCCTGCAGGGAACATTAATTTTCTCTTAAACACACACACACACACACACACACACATATATATATATATATCCTGCATATTACATTTATAAACTTCATTTTAATTGCATTTTTACATGCAACTTTTCCCTACACAGAAGGTAAAACCTCTTAGGAGGTCGTGGAAGACTGGTAAAGGGTCAGAAAAGACTGGAGAGATTCTGGTTCTCCTGCCATTTGCATATGCTCTGCCTGGATAAAAAGGTCTTTGTACCGCGTCACTTGAACAATCACAGTGTTCTGTCACGGGTTCTGCTGACACCCTTCCATATAATGCCATGAACCAGAGAGGCAGTAAAATGGAGGATCAGAAGATTTCCTCCTTTCTCACATCAGTCAGTGCACTTTTCACCAGTTTGCCCTCTTTCTTAAAGTAAATACAACCCTGATTCTCTCTTCTTTTCCCTTTGCAGAACATGTGTCCTTTAGCTCAGGGAAGGAAACGAGAAGGTTATCTTCTGAGCCTGTCATACAACAGGCCAGCCTGTCTAACTTACAAGGTCAGGAGATTCAAAAAGTGAGGTTTTTCTTCTCTTTTCAAACAAAATGGAGTGATAAGTGCTTACTTGATTAAACCAGCGGATAAGAACATATTTTGTAATTCTTTCCTCTCTTTTCATTTCTTCCTTTGGCTCCAAGAGATAAGAATGGAGAACTTTTAGCCTGGCATTGATCCAAGCTTTGAAAGGACTTGCTGACTATGGATAATGTTCTTATTCAAATGAGCAGGCCCCTTGAAGCAAATACTAATGTTGGCTGACTGCAATGAACAGTATTTAATCCTATGTTTTAAACGAATTTTTATCACATGAAAGTATATTTATATATTCCTGTCTCTAATCTGACTGGGTTTTACTGTTGACTTCTGCTAAAGAAGAATCTACACCACATGAAGCCATCAAGTTAGATCACAGTTAAATATCTTTCCCTTAAATGTATGCTTCCATAGAGAAAATAAAACCAGTCACAATAAAGGACAAGAAAATTAGGAATTTCAAATGTCATATTAAATATATTTGTATTTCTACACTAATTAAAACTTTATACACTAAATACAAATTTATTTAAATTCCCCTCTACATTGTCTCATTTACAACAAAAGGTCCCAGCACACTTAGCAATTTCATAAACACAAATCATTTCATCATCTTTCCCTTCTTTAAAGTTTTTAAATTCAAAAATAAGCCTTCTGAGATGGGAGAGCCATCAGAAGAGTACAAGACATTCACAAGGTTGATGAACAATGTATTTATACACAGATATAAAGTTTGTTTATTTTCTACTTTTTCCCTAATAATTCCTAAAAGGTGATTTCTTCTGGATGCTCACCAGACACCAAGATGATGCTTTTCACCAGCACTATCTATAATTGTCAAAAGGCCTTGCTTTTGACAATTAAAAATCCCAGAGATCATAATTTTCTATGTGGAGCTCAAGCTGATTTCTTCCCCTGCATCACTTTACATTTATCTGCACTGAATTTCACCATTTTAGTGCCCAGTCACCAGTCTTAGGAAATCCTCCTGTAATTATTCTTGATCATTCTACCTTAAAACTCTAATAACAGTAAATAACACCACACCACTGCTCATTCCAAGATCACTGACAAACATGTTGAAATATGGCAATACTTGCTTTTTTCCCAGTGTAGAAATCAGAATCCAGAATTAGCAATGGGGCAGAGTCTCTCATAAATGTATCTACATCTAAAAGATGGGATAGGAAACAATATAAATAATCACATGTCTCTAGCTGTAGAACAATACTGAGTTAAATATAGGTTGATTTGATACAAAAAAAAATTAAATATTTTAAGACATTTGAAAGCTTTCTAAAATTTAAAAAGAGAAAGCAATTAAAAATAGTTAACAAAAACCCCCATATTTCTCCAAAAGTACATTGAAAATTCGTTGCTTAAAATGTGTTCAAAATAGTTCTGGGATAATTTAAGAATGATTCCATATTTTTATTTTCTTCATAATATGTACTTCAATTAAAAGCAGTGCAAATTCACAGCCTGTGCTGGAATAGCTAGATCTGTATTTTGGTATTGGGGCAAAAAATTTTGATCAATGCAAAATGGTTCCTAGTTCTTTTCAAAAATACTCGCTTTTAGCCCTGTAAGTGTATCCTGCAGCTGCAATGCTACTGGGTGTTCATTTGGCACATCTGATTTAAGATAAATAAATGATAACTTGCCAGTAAAACACACAATGTGTGCTTGTGTGACTGCAAACACAAATACTTCTAATGCTCCTTAGGAATTAAGATATAAGCAAGTTTTGTCTCGAGTAAGACCATATGTGTACTAGTTCACAGCTTGTTTTTTGTCTTTAACACAAATCTTCGTTTGCAGAAAAATTCAGTCAAAAACTCTTTAAATGAGAAATGCAAGTTCATTGATAAAAATCTGAGTCTTTACACAGTTTAAAAAAGGAGGGAATGACATTTCAAGGGGCAGCTGAGAATTTTTTTCATGAATACACTATTATTCATGAGCAGAAACCTCCAGCCTTTTGTAAAGCTTGAATATATGACAGGAGTAAAATACTGGATTATTCAAAGTTGAAGAGTTCATTGGTTCAGCTTTCTCAAAATGATGGTGCTTTTGATGAGTAAGACTCAACTGCTGACGATTTATTGACAAAATCATTGTTTATTCCTAACCTAATAAAGTAATTCAATGACAAACCATGTGAAATTATTTATTCAAAGCAGGAGCTGATGAAAATTATTCTCATTATACCTAGATATGATTTGAAATCTTTTATTCAATATCTTTGATAAGAGTTTGAACCTTTTTCTCAGTTCAAAAATTATAAAAATTTCCCATACAAATGAGATCCCATAATAAGCAGAATTAACTCTTCTGGGTAGTTTTTAAAGTTATCTTACATAGTTCTTAAACTAAGGATTCAGCTAAGGATTCAGAGGTGTCAGACTGAAAACCACTCGAGTCTTTGAGTCAACACCTGTGACTGGAGTTAGTCCTGGTCAAAGTCTGACAACAGCTCAAATGTCCATCCCTCTCTACAGGATCTTTAAAACTCACAAATGGCTGAAGTTCAAAATTCTTAATATGAGAACAAAATGAAGCAACCCCACTGGATATAAAGATATAAAAAGTATTTTATGCGATGACAGGTCATACACCCTTAAGCTGAGTAAGGTTATGAATATAAAATATACTTAGTGTGAACTTCAAATCCTTTGCTAGAAGGTAAAAATGAGACAAAAATGGAGCTGATGACATTTCAGTCAGATGAGATGGGAATGGGATAGCAGCTTTGACAGCTGAGAGATAACTCAAGGAATGCAGAAGAGTCGGTGGCCTGGTATAACACAGTATTTCAAATACAGATTATGTTCAGAGCTGAATCAGGCTTTAAAGATACAAAAGTAACTACAAACCTTCCTTATCTCTTGTAGGAAACAATCCCTTCTCAGTCTGTGAGGCTGTGAATGCAGGTCTTTGCATTTCCTTCTATTGAAATTCATGAAATTCAAGGTATATTCATAATGATTTGGCAGGTTGGGTACAGAAGTCTCAGCACACATTAGTTTTGGAGCACCTCAACTCAACCTGCACTTTGCTAAGCAGCTCAGTAGTGCCTGTCCTGTGCACCCCACCCAGAAGTGTCATCGTCCCTCTCTCTCGACGGGAAGCCTATCATGGACAACATCCCGGAAGCAGCCCTGACTTTCCCAACAAATCTTCTCTACCCGGTGTAAGCAACCCAACTAGTCAATAATTAGATGAATGCAAATAGTTTTTTAGCATTATTGCCAGGACTTAGAATTTCAACTAAAACCAGTGATTACTTGGTGGACATATCTACTTATATACACACTGATCAAATCAGCTCTGCAGTAGTTACCAAGTAGCTCCTATCATCCACTAAACTCACTTTGAAGGAGTGATCCTCAAATGATTATTTACATCTTCCAGGCTAGATGTCCAGAACCAGATGTATAACAAGTAATTCCTGCAAACAATGTGACCGCATCAGGTTTTGCTGCTCTCAATTTTACTGCTCTTCTTTCTTCCAAGAGAACATGCACCAATTCACACAACTGCTGCAAGAAATTTATCTGTAACTTAAAACATAATTGAGCACTAAGAATATTTTTCCCTGCTGCTGACCTTGTAGTAAACTCTATCCATAACTGACTGGCCTCTCTACTAGTAAATAACAAAATATATACTTCACCTGCTTTCTTTTTCTTTTTGAGCAGTTCCTTATAATAATTTTCCACAGGGGAAAAACAAAGAAACAAAAATCAATGTTTTATGTCCATTCAAAATACAGAGTTTTGCAGAGTCATTAAACAAGTGCATATCTGACCTTCTGGCTTATATAGCATGGAAACTAACGTGATTTCCATGAAGACACAAGCAGAAATCGAAGACCTCAACACCCAAAATAAATTTAATCATGTTCATTTCCCAGCCTGGTTTCTTTCAGATGTGTGTTCCACTGTTAACTGCTTTGGGTGCTGGGTCTGATTGAGGCCTCTCCTACAGTGGGGGCATTTTTAGAAACGTTCTCCTCCTTTCAGATATCTGGTAAGAATTGATGTCAGCATTCAGCTGTTCCCCCGGGAAAAGCACTGACAGGGCCTCTCTCCTCTAACTGATCAGCTGCTCTAATGCTGCTGAGATTAACTCAGGGCACTGAGGGAACTTCCCTCTGTTAAATCCATCTGTAATTAGGCAACAGTTTCAAGAATTGTACGCCCACAGACATACATGAAAAATCCTCCAGAGAAATGAAAACTTTGGTGAGCCATCCAAACTAGTGCTGCTTCTTTTACTTATACATTATACTGTAGTCTGCATCTGTGGCTGCAAAACATATTTCTTGATTCTTAGAATTCCAAGAACTCTTTAAATACCTTTCTTTGTTACCTAAACAGGTCATCCAGAGCAAACAGAATTCCATTTCTCAGACAGCCCAGAGCATGGCCTTAAGAAGATACGTGTGGCTACACAAAAATGTGTGCAAACGTGTTTGCATTTAAATACAGAATGATCCGTTAAGAACTTCCATTTCCAAATCCTGTTGGAATTCAGTCTCTAAACTTTCCATGACTTCTTTCCAGTAACTTCCTAATCTCTGCATTTACTGGTAAAGACAGCATTCAATCATACTGATATTGCACAAGTACTGCTCTGTGTGTCAGACAGATGTATTACCAGTGCATGCATATGAAAATATTAATGTAAAGAGTATTATTAAAGTTCACAGAAAAGACTTTATATCTTTTTGTAAAACTGCATACTAAATACTCTTATAATGCACCATGCATATAAAATCAATTTTAGCATTTATAAAGGTGTAAGAAAAGTAGAATGAGGCAATTTGAGCTGTAGAAACAGTAGAATATTTTTGCTACAGGGATCAAACCCTTGAAAGAAATATCAGCATTCAATTTATGCGACACTGCAAGGATATCACAAACTGGTTTTTGTTGGTTTGTTTTTGTTTTTCTAATGAGGGCAGTAAGGCTAAAGTAGATGGAAGGGGTTTTTTTCTCCTAATTTTCCTTGCTGTCTTGCCTTAATTGCAGCAATAGCAACTACATTGACGAACAATGATGCACTTGGCATCCTCATGTTAATAATTGGTGACTCTGCTCATCTTCCCCAAGGCCTGCTGGGTAAATTCCCCGAAGTCAAGTTCTTTTTATAGAGGCTCTCAGTAGGAGGGAGGGCTCTCCACACCCTCTTTCAAACTCACAGTGTGCTGGCACATCACAGCTGCTTTCCCAGAGACTGGGAGAATAATCAGCACTGCAGGATCTTCTGCAGAAATCACGGGAAGACATTTAAGCTCTCTCCAGAAGGCCAAGCAAAAGGTATCCACTGCATGGATCTGAACCTCCACCCATCTTTTCTGCAGCCAAGGGAGTTCAGAAAAATGTCCAAGTCTAACCTGAATCTGGCAACTGTTCAGAAGAGAAAAGTACTGACCAAGACACCAATGTCAGCTGTGGTTTCTTTAATTTGAAAATAAATCTAGT
Organism: Oriolus oriolus; assembly: GCA_013400235.1. Lineage (NCBI taxonomy): Eukaryota > Metazoa > Chordata > Aves > Passeriformes > Corvidae > Oriolus > Oriolus oriolus. Next base: position 95,770 of record VXBT01012581.1, read on the forward strand.
AAAAAATTCACTGAATACCTCAACAACAGGACAAAAAGGGGAAAAGCTATAGAGCCAGGACTAGCTGAAAGGTTTATTTAGTCCCAAAGACTCCTTCATATTGGTTATCTGTTCTACCTTACATTATAGCTTTGGGTTTGTTCTTAGCTGATGTACAGCTGGGCTGAGAGTTCACATCTAAATTAGAGAAGCACCAGACGTAGAAGTTAATGCATCAAGGTATCAACAGTGTTTCTGCCACATCCCATGGCCATGGGAGCTTTAATAGATCAGATGGTGACTGTGAAGCAACTACGACATACCCACCTCCCCAAGAAAGAAAAAAAGAGAGAAAATAGAACAGCTGTGTTTGTTCCCATGTACACAAAGAAATGACCAACCAATAAAGGAAGTAAAACCAAGAGTGATTATCCAAACCTTAGCATAATTTTCAGTTATAAATGAAACCATTGCAGTAACACTGACCCTGTTGAATGGTTGGCTTTTTTTTTCCTGAAAAGATTTACAATTCTTTGAAAAATAAAAATTTTGGAAAATACTGATTTACAGAACTCCTAAGTATCAGTGGATGCTGATATTGGCTCTACAACTCTTGGCAGTTTTCGATTATTCCTAAATTATCATTTTCAAAGGAAACTACAACTTATTTAGAGAATTTATTATTTTTACTCAAAACTTAATCTCTGGGCACAGACATTTCCTTTTCCCTCTGTCCAACATTGCTTTGTTCTCTCCTCCTTCAGAGGGTCTTTGTATTTTAGAGCGTATCTGAAAGCTCATTGGCTATTCTGTTTACAATGTTATTTTGCAGAGCTCTAATTACTAATGTATTTAGCGTTCTGAGATGAGAGTTCCAGCCTTCTGACAAATTATTAATCATGGATGTGAGAAGCTCAAAAATAAGAAACCGAAAAGCTTATTTGTGGCCATGGGCTTGTTAATCTCTGTTATTCAGCAGTTATGTGTGTTGACAGAATACTAACGCAAATCATGTAATGGGAAAATTTCTGCATGAGAACTTTTTTTCCTGAGTGACATGTAAATTAGCAGGACCCCTCCTGCTACTCCGAACCATGCGTCAGCTTCCCTTTAGCCCATTTTGTTGAAACAACAAATCAGTGTCAACTTTCTTTACCCACTGATCTGGCCTCCCCTAATCTGTTTATCAGAACACTGTAGGAAAAACTAAACTAAATTCTTGACATCATATTATTTAGCAGGAGAGTAATAAATTTAATAAAGTTAATGTACTTTAAAAAAACCCCAAGCTCACAACCCTAAGATCTAATAAACTTATGTAGGGAAACCCTAGTTTTCTTATTCTCTCCCTTGATATTGAACAAAGATAACATAAAATTTCTGTATCTTTTCAGTCACTATGCTGAGCATTTCAAACCTTAGGAAAATTTTACTTACAGGCAAAGAAAATAAATGTAACGAAAGCAATTCCTAAACCACAATTATTTAATCTTACTTAATTCTCTGGCAAAAGTAAAAGAGAAGGGGGAAAAGGAAAAGGGGAAATATGTTAAAATGAAACAACCTTTCCAGAAACTTGAAAGTTCTATAGGCAATTGATGTTCAATTATAGTTTCCCAAATTGACTGTTCCATTACACCTTAAGAGCATTTTCTCCTGCCTGTATTTCCATCAATTGCTCATGAACATGTCAGTGAACAGGATTCTAAGCCTTATCCAGATTTCCAGTTCAGCATGTTGACTGCTTCTCCTTAGAGCCTGAGCTTTCCATCAAAGAGGAAAATCGAATCAGTTTGATACTATTAGTTCTTGCTAAATCCATTTTGGCTGTTTCTTATAGCCTTATTAGACTCATAAGTATCTGGTCATTGTTAACCTTTTTGCAGAGACAGAAGAGGGGCTTAGAATTCCTCCTCCCGTTCATTTACACCCTGATTAATTGAGACCCTGACTAATTTCACTCTTGTCTTTTTCAACTAATGTATTTGTAGATCCTCTTCCTTTCTTTACCCCTAGTAAATATCAATGCACTCAGCATTTTATCCTGGCTGATTTTTTTAACCTAGAGGGTTTTGATAGCCTTTTAGAGACAACTGCTCTTTTTTCCATTTGTGTATGTCTCCTTTCGTATTAAAGATACCACGACACAGCCAAATTGCCTTTCATTGCCTTCTTACATTCCTCTGCTTTTAGACAGTTGGCTCTTTTGCCACTACCATCAGAGTTAGTCATGCTTGGATTCAGTTATCCAGACACTTTTGTATCATCAGTGAATCTTGGCTTGTCAATTTTTCTAATAAAGTCCTTCTGCAGCACTGCCTGCTAACTCAGCAGTAGCAGTTTGAGCTAGGAGAGCTGCTGACCCCACCAGACGTTCTGAACAAGCCTTTAGACAGCTGTGGTTCAAATCCCTCCCATAATGATAATTTCACCTGGGAAGCAATGCAATTTGTGACCTTTTCAATTCTCACTATAAGCGCAGGAACATTATGATGCTATATGGAAATGAAAATTTAGATTTAAGAAGTGTGAGTCCTACCAAAAGCATTTACAGGCCCAGCTAATCACTTCAGTCAGGGCATTACTGGTGCTTTGCATGTAAACTCCAGACTAATTAACTGTCTCTGCCAGCTGCAGGTTTTGAACAAGGCACAAATACTATGTATTTTCCGCTAATTTTAGTAATTTAGATTGTTGTTGTTCAATAACTGCAAATCACTCAGGCCCTTGAAGCCAGATGAGTAGCTGGCTACATACAGCAATGGCCCCTGCTAATTCCTGGTTTTCCTTCTTTATCACTAATACAAAACTTGCTGGGATGGACAAGATGACCATTATCACCAGACACATACAGAGATGGACAATTTTGTGACAGCTGCTTTTACAGTCAGGATTTCAGATGACTAGGGAAAGTTTAAACAAATATGATGCAGGAACATATGTTAGCTGTTATTTTAATGCAAACATTGTGAATATGTGAAACTTATATTTGGTGTTCATAGACTGAAAAGAGCAGACTCTCAGATGTAAAAAAGATATAAAGCAGTTTAGTCTATTGAAGATGCTCTACTGCATAGGGCTGCTCGAATGCGACTCAGTAGCGATGGTTTCTGTTAATTCCAGTGATTTGCTCTGTAACCTGTTGTTGTATTATTTCTTTCCACTCACTGACTTTGAAAAGGATTACTTCTGCCTGTGAATTTGTGCAGCACAGGATCTTCCATACAAAATCAGGCCCTGATCCTAGAGAAAATAAAACAATAAAAAAACCCATCAAGAACATCTCCCCAGCCATACAAAAGTATCCATTCTGTACAGCCACACAGCGTTATTGGCTGTTACCACAAACCTGTGGTAGCTGCTGTGTATCCACAATACACCATAAATAGGAGAAATCCAGTCATGTCCATAGCAATGCTTAAGCACTGCTGTAAATACACACCTTAGCTAAAGCACCTGCTTCTATCTGTGCTGTGTAGAAAAGCAACAATTACACTCATTTAATTGACCTGATCCAAGTGCAGTTCTGGAGTTAACGTACACAAGATACCATCACCCAATATATTAGGGCAGTATTGACATTTGCAGGAATTGCCTTCTGAAGATTAAGATGAAACAAAGTTTGGATTGATTTAAGTATTCCAAAGGCTTTTATTTGCTGGTTTTACAGTGTAGCAACTGTCATTTCTGAAAGTCATATGGATTTAAATTGATTTGAAATAGAGTTCTTATTTAATTATCTGGCACAATTGCAGTTTATGAAATTTACTGATTGCTGTGAGAGGCTCTCTGTGGCAAAAGCTTAGAGCAAAGAGAGAAGGAAGTCAACAGATGAGAGGAGGATTGTTAACAGGCTGATGAAGAATGAAGACATACGAGGCTAAATCACCAAGGAGTGTGTTTTGAAGTTCTTGTGCATTTCCAGATTGGCTAAGGATTAAGAGCTTTATGCAAAAAATAGATTGAATAATTTCTAGGAGAATGAAATCATTTAGACTTCAAAGTGGAGCAGCAAACTTAAAACCATAAAGCTATGGTAGAAATTATGCTCTTTCAGGGCAACAATATCACAGCACTTTCAGAACATGCAGAAGTCTAAACTTTTATGCTCTCCTCAGATCAGAGGGATCCAAAAATGCCTTCCTCACTGATGTGGTGTGCTCTGATCCTGGCACCCTTTCTCCAGACTTCTTTTCACACAGGGGCATCAGTAGCACTGGGATAGGTGAGAAAGTCACCCATGCCAGCACATTCAAGGAAGCTTTCATGTAAGGACGTGTGGGAAGGGAGGAGGGGGGAAAGAAGCACTGAGTGTTTATGGGTTTCCTCCCCAGACTGATGGTTGGCCTCATCAATATGCTCAGGGATGATACTGTACCTAATTTTGCAAATCTGCTCTGAAAACCTCCTAAATTTTGAGCCTCTCAATGTTTCAAATGACACAAAACCTGGTTGTGTTTTTTTTCTGGATAATACAAATCAGGTTTAGTCACAAGATGTTCAGCTTTGTCACAACTGAGGTAGCTTGGGACACACCTAAACATTAAAGGCTAAGAGTCTACAGGAACTCTTATGCCAAAAGCGAGTCTGGTGAAACTCTGGGGTTATACAGCAAGTTGGTGGAATTTGCAGAAACACAGTTCTGTAGTTGCTGGCTAAATTTAAGCTATCTTCAGGTCATGCAGAAACACTTGCTGTTGGTTTCAAACGTAGTGACTGAGAGCCGAGCTCCAGAGCATGTGTGGCACCAGTTTCTAAAATCACACCCATATCCCCAGGGACTGAATGCCTTAGTGAGAAACATTAAGTTGCTCACAAGTGCAAAAGAGAGATCAGACATTTGTATCAAGTAAATCAAAAGTCTGATATGTTGCAGACCAGCTTCCAGATGGTCAAATCCTACAGGATTTTTGAGGTCTGTAGGAATTTTACTAAGCCAGTGCCTGCAGTATTTGGTTCTGAAGAATTAAATACATTTCTGGCTATGGAACAAAACTCTACTAAATTTTAAGGATACATTTGGCCAACTGAAAATGTAAACTCAGAGGTCTGAGAAGTATCAAATTTGCTCTGGCAATATTTGATTCTGCAAAAACAGCTCCACAAACCATGTGGCTGTGGTTGTTTTTGCTTGAGGCTATGTTGCCTCCTTCAAGTTTGAGGAGATGAGAAATAACTGTCATTTTTCAGCCATCACTGGAAGCAGTCCCTAATACATAAGACCGTGGTATAGCTCCTAGTATTCAGACTGATGCTTATTCCTGGAAAAAATAATGAATCCAACTGTGGCTCCCTTCAGCTATTCTTCATTATAAATGAGGGAACAGGAAAGATGCTGCTGCTTGCTGTTTGAAGGGATAAGATATCGGGTTTAACAGCATTATAAAGGACAAACTTTAATATCCTTTTATTTCTCTGTTTATTTCCAAAAGGAGGTGAAGGAATTGGGCTGAAAACATCTTTCTAGATCAGTGCGGTAAACTTAACAGCTTCTGCGAGCTTCATAGCAAAAAGTTCTACAAACTTTGTGTTCTAAAATCTGAGACACATGACTTGGGGATCAAAGCACTGGAGGTGTTTGTTGATTAAGCAAACTGAGGAGCTTATCCAAAAAATCACACTTCCCTCTGAGGAAAAACTGATAAAAAAATTAGAGATTCATTTTTACCACACTTCAAATTACCGTGAGCAATATAAAACATGTTCTTTTGACATTTTTTGACAAATTCAGAGACAACATAAAGCACACCTCATATCTAAAACAATTAAAATTTTAGCAAGATTAGTTTCCCTTTGATCACACAGTACTGCTTCAAGGACAATTCAGCAGAAATGCTAAGATTTGGTTGAATCTGTACTGAAATTCTGCCCTGTCCTTCCCGTGGTTTGCAGTGAGCTAAATTACAAAGTACCCAACTCCAATGTAATTAAAATTATGCTCAATTTTGAGGAAATACTCATTCCAGAAACTGAGCTATACTCAAATTCTCAGATTTTTAACAAAGCCAAATAAGTTTGATACTTTCCAGAGTTGTTCTGCAAGGGTCAAATAAAATTATTTTCAACCATCTTAAGTTCATCCATCACTGGTAAAATAATATGGGCTTTTGCAGAGCACTCTCTTGCAACCACTCACAAATAAAGGGTACAGCTCCGTAAATCTGCATCCCTTATATGCCCTCTGCAATTTTATGCCTAAATTAAAAAGTCAGAATCTATTTCACATTGTCAAACGGATCTTTAGCAACTGGGATTTGTTTTCATATTGTTGTACCTAGTAAGCATAGTGAATACATGAGCTTTTTTCACTAAATTAAATGAAAAGATTATTGCTTTTGCCCTAAGCAGACATTACAGAACATGCCCAGGAAGATAAATGTAGAAAGCAAAATATAGCAGAAGATTGAATACTTGTCAAAACCAAATTGAAGGCAGTAGGCAGCAAATTGGATTTTCTTTTACAATAACATGCAGTTCACATTCTAGTACTGTAATGAATATTATAATGTGTGCTTTCTAATATAATGTCTAGCCATGCATTTCTAGAACTATTTCTCTAAGCTTAAGGATATTCTTGTTATATCATGGCTCAGTACATAGTAATGATAAGTTTGTTCAGTTCACTGCATAGCCTCAAGGATATCTTCTTCTGAAGAAAGGAAAATATTAATCTCTAGATTTCTCTTTCAGTTACAGAGATGTAAAGCTATGAAACTCAGCAGATTTACAGCACTGTCTTCCCCCTGTCCAGCTCCCAAACAGCTATGGTTGCTTTGAGAACCAGCACAAGTATCATAAATAAGCATCAAATCCACCCCAAAGCTTAGAAACAACACTGAATTCTGTGTCTGCAAACCCAGCTTGCAAATTATGAGTCCAAACCAATGTAAATCTCCCAATTTTATGAAGAATTTGGACGGTGGGTAATTAGCACACTCATGATCATGAGTGACAGACCCAGTTTTCTGCTGCACAGATCTGAGAATGCAGTCCCAGGTGGGCAGGTGACTCTCAGTGACATTGCCAGGAAGGTCACTCTTTGACCCAGAACTGAACTCCATTCCAGATGAGACAATAATTTTTACATTTATGAGAGAATCTTTTTTTGTTGTGTTTGTAGATGATGGAAAGGGGCTGGTGTGTGCAGTGCACAGAGCGTACAGAAATGGAAACAGAGAAATTTTTTTTACACTGGATATTAAACTTTACTATATATTTCAAAAGAAAGTACAGGCAAAAAAAGCAATAATGTGAAATGAGACAGGATCATGCGGGTGAGAAAGGATGCTTGGTTGTCATAACTAAGCAATACCTTCCTGCACAATTCAGATCTTCAGGGAACATTTCTTGCTGAATTTAGCTTAAAAATAAGGCAATCAGAGAACACTGATATGCTGAGTCTCAAAGTGATAAAAAATGTACATGGATGCCAGCCTTGGGGATTACTGTATGTGTTCCATATCAGATAATAGCTGAAAACAAGTTGTATATTGTGCTGTCTAAATGGTATTTAAAATAAAGAAGCCAAGGAGCTCTACTATTACCATGCAGTCAGGAAGAGTGATGTGACTGCCTGTTGGTTCAAGGGCACCCATAAAATGCTTCTTTAACAGAAGCAAGCTAATGCAGTGAAACAAAAGATAATCACTTTCAGGGCTTTAGTCAGAGGAAATTTAAAACTTGACTGGAAAAGTTATAAATATCCTGCATTTTTTAAAACTCCCATGAGGGAAGAATGGATTTGATATTTAAGAATAAATTAATTTCTGGTAATTATGAAAGAAAAAGGAAAGTACCTTGACTCTGTTCAATCTGTTTTTTTTTTTTCCAAAATAAGATCCTACAATTCTTCAACAGCAGCAGGCCTGAGGGAGGTGTAATGGCCCAAACCCATGCCAAAATTCAAATTTTTCTAAAACTTTTAATACATAGAAAATACTTGTAGTGCTGCCAAAATAAGCTTAATGTTTCTGTCTTGGAGAAATTTCTGAAGTTATTACTATTCTATGTGATATCCAATGTTTGGTCACTGTGCCACATCTTCCTTGACAATAACTTTTACTGATTCCTGTGGATTATTCAGGTCTCATGTTTAGATTGTCACAAATCTGGTGTCTAGGACTTTACAGTTTCCATGAGTTCCAAGATTTAGACCAGTTAATTACAAGTGATTAGTTACTGCAGACATTATTCCTAGTACTAATCCTAGGACTAATCCTTCTTTGGAGCTAATCTGATACTGTGTCATTATTTATTTATTAGATATTGATCACAGGATTTATGAGGTACAAGAACTCAACTGGAAAGATGTTTCTTTTAAAACAAAACTATCTTAGCATAAAGATTACAGACAGATGAAATTCCTGGAAAACATATTTGGTTTTGTTACTTTTTTCCATGAAGACGATCACTTGATTGAATTGTCATTGTCAGTAAAGAACTGTGAAACATAATGAGAAATCATTATCAAATCCAAGGCAGGCAGCTATCTCCAGCTGTGGTTCTGAGAACATAGTGAGTAATAACGATGTGCCTTTCAAAAACTGAAGAAAGAATAGAGAAAAAAACCCCACATCTTAAAAATGCCAAATCCATGCAAACTCAGAATGTGTCATCACGATGAAATCATCTTCCCTTAAAAGTTAGAGTTGACTGGCTAAAAAGAGAATGCACAGCCAGGAGCCAAATGGATCCCAGAGACAACGAGAGGCAGCACTGGGCCACTGCTGCTGATTTTCAAAGCTGCACTGGAATTTCAAAGGAAGACGGCCAAAAGGGAAGCACAACTCATAAAAAAATTATGATTGGAAGGTGGCAATTTTCTATTTTCATACTAGGCTTTCTTTTTCAAGGCATGACTGGAAAAAAATTGAAAGATTTTTCACAGGTAACAGTAGTTTGCATGTAATAAAATCCATCTTATTTAATCCATTTTTACTTATACACTTGCAAACTGTATTTAGTATAGGTGTTCTCTTACTGTTACCACTATGTTACAGAGAATTGCAGACAACTTGAATGTCGTTAACAGATTAAGGAATGATTTCAAATACGGAGAGGTTTAGCATTGGAAAAAAACTGCTAATGAACTTTTGAACATTTTAAAATAAAATTTCTCTTTCCAAGCGACAGTTGCCCAGCAAATAAGATGTTTGGGTTTTGACCAGCAGATAAGCTGGGTCAGCATTAAAAAACTACAAACCAAACCAGATCAGGACACTGGAAATAAATCCATCAAGTCCAGTAGGAATGTAATACTGTTTTTCCCTAGCATGTTCCAAGATAATATTGGAGTAAAAAGATAATCAGCTTCTGAACGTTATATATTTGTTCAAAGACATAAATGAATGCCTTATTTTGTAAAAATTGCATAAGAATAAAAAGAAAAAAGGAAAAAGATACAGGGATACTAATATACAATAGGAAAAGTTAAACCCTTTAATTTCTTGTTGGACATAACAGATGCCTGAAGCTCATGCTGTTGTGTTTAAGCAAAGTTGATTTGCTTGTCTGCAACTCAATATTAAGCTGTAGATTAGTTTTGCAGTGTATTATACATAATAAGCTTCTGAATTTAACCACATCTGTTTGGAAGAGATGGAGGAACTATTCTTTTTTAGCACTTAGAAGTTCCAATTTTCTCCAAAGCCTATGGTGATAAATGCCACACTTAGAAATACAAACCTCAGACTTTGCTGATGAACTTGTAAACTTTCCAAGATATTTGGAGGCCACCTGCAGAGAATCTGTGCTTGACCTTGAACAGACAAACCTCAGCAAGGTATCACAGTGTGCAATACAAACTTCAGCAGCTGAGCTGAGAATTCTGTCTTTTCCAAAAGCTGTGGGACCAAAATTACACACAAAAGAGTGGAAAAAGTGGCATGGAAGCAGACAATTAAATGGACATAGAAACAGCAAAGTATTTTGGGCTACCTTTCATAGCATTCAGGGAACTGTAAGTGTTTACACTAAGATGGGTGAGGGATGAATAAGTAGGCCTGTAAACAATTACAGTTTTACAGACTAATTTCCACATGCCTCCTATCTGATGGTATCACAGGAAATCTCTTGAGATTAATCTAAGGAAACATTGCAAGTACACAGAGCCCAGCTTTCCCTGTACTCCTGCCCCCAAGGTCAGCCCCACCACAAACCTCTCCATGAGCTGGGGATTACAAGGCTGCTGCTTGCCTCTGTCCCTGTGATCCCTTCCCGGCTCTGTGGAAAGAGGCAGATCTCTGCTCTGCTTCAGGGAGAGCAGTGATTTAACCAGCCTTTTCTCTAAGCCACTGATAGTAATCCCAGCCTGGCACAGCTCAGAGCTTCACTTGGAAACCAGCTATTTGATGTGGTAAAGCTCTGTGGGGAATGAGAAGAGATTTGATAAGCTTTTACATATTTTTAAAATGTGGAGAAAGATAACTAAGAAGACAAAACAAGGCACTCAGGTCTTGCACAGCCCTCCCACCATGACCACTGAGAAGCTTTGTCTCTTTCAGAGCCAATAATGTCAGCAGATCTGCCTGAGGAGTTGCTTTTTCCCCTGCAGCCTTCATCTGCTGCTGGAGTAGGCCCAATCAATAACCCTGCAAGAGGGAGAGAGAATTTAATGGGTTCAAAGGACTTTGCTCAAAACTCCTCTTTTTTGTTCCAGCATCCCAGCTGAAAGTACAGTACATGCCTATTTTGCTCATCATAGTTTTATAAGTTACAGTAGCCTGAGGCAGTTCTTCCCTCCTCCCTCCTCCTCAAATGGAATGAATTCAGCCACAGAGTTTTGCAGCATCTGATCAATATTTACTTAGCAAGACAATTTTAACAAGAACAAAAATATCTTTTTTCATGCAGTGGCTTTTTTTAAACTTGCCAAAATATCTGTCTTGGTCCGAAGCAAGATATAAAGACTTTAATGAGGAAAGGGAAGTAATAAAATTGAAATTGATTAATTTTGAAATGTTCACAGTTATTCAGACTACAGCTCACACCAAATAGGGTTCATATTCAAAATGCATATTTTCCTTACCAAGCTGTAAAACCATTCACAAAGTGTTGAAAATTTATCTCCTGGAATAGATATATTTAAATTCAACTGCTTTTTTACAAATTGCTTGTGGCAAAAATGTGATGGCAAACAGTTGCAATGAGTTATCAATTTTTTTTTTTTTTTCATTTTTGTATTAGATCTCCTATATGCAAATATTTAGTTCTTTAAATACATATCTGCTAGATAACACTGGTTAAAAGAGTACAACCAACCTGTGCCCCCTCAGCAAGTTTGCTGACGACACCGAGCTGTGTGGTGTGGTCAGTGTGCTGGAGGGAGGGGATGCCACCCAGAAGGACCTGGTGCAGAGGTGCACCCATGTGGACCTGGCGAAGTTCAAGGCCAAGTGCAAGGTCCTGCACCTGGGTCAGGGCACTGCCAAGCAGAGGCTGGGCACTGAGGGGGTGAGGAGCAGCCCTGAGGGGAAGCACTTGGGGGTGCTGGTGGAGGAGAAGCNGTGAAACACCACTGCGATGGAGACAGGCTGAGAGATCTGGGGTTACTCAGCCTGGAGAAGAGAAGATTCCAGGGAGACCTTAGAGCCCCTTGCAGTACCTGCAGGGGTTCTGCAACAGAGTTGAAGGAATATTTACAAGGGCGTGTAGAGGCAGAAAAAGGGGGAATGGTTTTAAACTGAAAGTGGGTAGGTTTAGATCAGATATTAGGGAGAAATCCCTTACTATGGGGATGGTGAGGCATTGGAATATGTTGTCCAGAGAAGTTTTGGATGCCCCATCCCTGGAAGAGTTAGAGGGCAGGCTGGATGGGGTGACCAGGTCTAGTGGAAGGTGTCCCTGCCCACGGCAGTGGGAGATGGAACTAGATGTTATTTAACGTCCCATATGTCTCATGATTCTATGAAAATAATCTCTGATCACAGTGATAGTTGTTTGGAAAGACAAAATAGTCTCCTTGTCTAAAGCAGTTTTTCTTGATGTTTTCAGTATTTTTCATGTGAAAAGAGAGCTAATTCTGGGCAGATATCATTCAAAGCTATGACTTTGGAATAGTAATTTATACTAGAAAAAACATCAAGAAGATGCATGTAGGGGTGTTTAGTTACTCAGATGATTATAAATGTAGATTATTATGGTCTTTAAATTTATGTATTATGGACTTAAATTTATTCAAGTCTTGCAAATGTTTTTTTCCCTTAGTATAAACCAGCTCTGAAACTGGAAAATACCTGTTTTTCACAGTGTCTAATATTTTCTAAGAGGTAACTGAAACATTACTGATTCTATCCACCACTGATTTTATCAGCTACTCTTATTAGAAGAACAGAAAACATTTTAAGAACAATTCTGTTACTGAGGTGCTATTTAAAGACTAAAGTTTCCCTTACTGCACTGAGAAATGAAAATGCAAACCTTTATACTGCTGATAAACAAGCTCTGAGAAATTCAGTCTAGAATGACAGAAATAAATGAAAAAGGAGTAAGTTTGACATTGCTTCCTTCAAAAACTGAGCACCTCCTGCTTTGACCTAGTTTTATTTTCAGATGTGGATCCAGACAGAACACTGAATCAAAATGCCTTGCAATTATTGGTTTGTGTGACAATTAGCATTTTGGACCTATTATTCAAAAACAACCACAGATCAGGGCAAACCACGAGTCTCAACTCCAAAAAGGCTTCAGCACTTTTCCAGATGAGTTTCCAGAAGGGTTCTAGAGGAGATACAAATACATCCTATGTACATCACTGCTGTGGATGTTCTGCATGCCCTCTGCTCACCAAGTTACACTGACAAAAAGGCCGAAATTTCTGATGCTAGCCTTAGAGTAAGAGTTTGGGTTTTAAAACAAGTTATTCCCTACTATTTTAGATGTTTTCAGTCTTGAGTTCTGAAGTACTCTATTGCCCAGAAGTTAAAGTTAAATGTGGACCAGGAAAGTGACTTGAAACCTGGCCCAGGAGACAGCCCAGGAGTTCGTGATAGACCTTGCTAAAAATTGGTTATTTTTTGCTAAAGTCAGTGTGGGATAGAGAATCATCTCTCAAGCTTCACTGGACTTGCTCCTACTGCTTCAAGCATCAAAGAAGTTGGTGTGGCTTGGAAAATGCTTCATGGTAAACACTGGGGTTGTTCTCCGTGGTAAGAGCCTAAACCTTAAAGGTTCAGTCTGTAGCACTCATCCATTGGAGAAGAAAGTACAACAAAATGACTTAATACAATTTTTTAATATTCCAAATGCTTTAGAAGATAATGACAACAAAAAGGTGATGGATAACCAGGAGTCCACAAAACCTATCCTTGATGAATGATTGTCTCTCTGTTTTCCTTTACATATTTGTCCCTCTATTGCTTTACCACATCAAAACTTAATGCCCACAAAGACTCCCCAGTTACTGGGTACTGTGAGGTATAAACCTCTTCAGGGTGTCCAGTTTCTAAAGGGGTTATTTTCCCACAATAGAGACAGACATTAAAAGTTGAGTAGGGCCTCTGAACTTCTAACAAACTTCTTTTGGGCATCTGGAATCATTCCCTGAAGACCAGCTTGTTTTAAATGCAAAAAGAGCATCTGCAGAGCATCAGTGACAGTCCTCACACTCACCAAGTTCATGAGGCCATGAAGCACTGAGATGTTACGAGGAAAGACATAGAAAAGACACAAAGCCTGCTTTCCTGCAGACATGAGGGGAAAGTGACTGCTATTAAAATCTCTTTTTATCTCCTAGAGATACATTTCTTGAAGAAAATAGGGATTTGTTGAATCACATGCTCTCAGAGACCTCTCAGATGTCTTATTTCAATAAACTGTTCTACTACATTGCTATAAAAAATTTCTGTCAGAATATGGGGATTTTTGTGCAAGGTTTATTGGAACTGAATTGAAGACTTAAAGTCACAACATAGCAAATAATTTTCATTTCTAGCATTATGTAATTAGAGAGAACATTTTTTAATTGCCATCCATCTTTTTTTCCCCTCTTGCCCAGCCAAAGCTGGGGATGCAATATAATTGGAAATATTAGTAAATAACTGCTTGAAAATAGAGTTTTGGAAAAGCTTTTACTCAGGAATTTTCTGAAACCACAACTGCAACTAAGAGATAAAATTGGAAAGTACTACAATACAGGACATCATTATCTGATTTTCACTCAGTGGCTAAAAAAATATTATTTCCTTCATATACATATAACATAATCAGTGCTAGAAACGCTAGAAAATATATAGTCACATAAAAGTATGTCTCTAAATACTCCTGTACCTAGACACATTTACATCTTTTAAAAATGCAGTTTATTCCTTTCATGCATGAGAGAGACTGAAGTGAAATGTCACTTTCAGAGTATTCAGTCACTGTAGTACATGCTCAGTCATGAGCCATGTAATCACTGAAGTGACTTTTAATTGTGTTTTAAATGTCTGTGGTTAAAATGACTCTGTTAGTGTATGAAAATATAGCAGTTGTTTTGCAGAAATATGACTGTGATTTCTCCATACCCAGTGGTGCTGCTACTATGTATTAAGTTGGTCTATTTCTTCCAGTAGAAGAAATTATTAAAACTATTTCTTTGCACTTGAGACTTTCAATTTGAAACTTCTTTTGTTCTACCCTCCCTCCTTCTGCCTTCTTCACTGACCTGACATACTGAACCAGATAAAAGCACTGTTGATTTACTCTAGTTAAAAAATTACCCACTCCTGTCAGAGACTGCCAGAACAGAAAGACAACAAAAGAGAACAAAGCAATGGAAAGGAGATTAAAGGTAGAACTTTCCCTCTCTGTCTGTCTACTGACAAAAGCAAGGAAAGAAGACCATACTCCCCAGCCTGGGGAAACCCAGGATTCTAATAAGAAAATCCATGATCTGTCTTAACAGAGCCAGATTAAATTGTAACTTAAATTAAATCGTATTTTCCACATTGTGGATTTATCAGACAACTAAAGTGCAAGGCATTACATTTTTGTAACTCATTAGATTTCAAAACTGCAAACTTCAAACATCAGGAATCTGATCTTTGGGGTTGAAACAGTTCTTGAATCCAAGGGTAAACTATTATTTAGACTATACAGCTTTACCACACTGATGTATGAACTACATAAAACACTCATAAGGATATTTATAACACTGTCCAATATGTCCAGCAAAACCAAAATTCTTCCCTTGATTTTTATTTTATAAAGAGCCACTATTAAATTAGGAAAGAAGAAATTCGTTTACTAACGACAAGATTTTCCGTGAAATCCAACAACCTGGGTTACACAATTTAAATTTTGCAATTACAGAAAATCTACAGACAAATCCTCCCCAAAGCTAGTCACTGTTCAATGGTTAGCAATGAATGTTTTACTAATGTGAACACATTTTGCATGGTTTCAAGCTAGAACACTAGATTGGTACATTAATGAGAACTGTACACCGTAAATCTGAATGGTTGCTACCCGAGTAGGATAAAATGTGTATTGTATGAATGGGTTAACACTGGACAGATAAACACTGAGATTTTCTTAAGTCTGTCATCAGGAAATGGCATTCAGAGTACCTTTGCACATCAGCTGCGACCAGTGCAAGAGTAATAATTCATTAGTAGGCAAGTTAAATCTTGCTTTATTGCTGAATTTAATTATAAAGAGTCAGAGTAACCCTCATTCCCTAGAGGTGCATTCACTCACCTGAGATCCCCAGGATCCCTCCAAACTGCATTTTAACGTGGAAACAGAATGCCTGAGAAAGGCAAATTATCTGGGAATCAGTTCCATTTCTTACACCTGAGCAGATCCTCCTGCTAGTTCAGTTCACAGCCCAAAGAAAACAACTTGAAGCGAAGCCAAAGCTGCAGGTAGCTATTGCTGTTTCCCTGCACAGCACCTGCTTCCAAGCACAAGGGAATTGGTTTGCTTTGTATTTGATTACAATGAACTTGACTTTGCTTCATTATTAAAGTGTGTTTGGGGGAAAAGTAATTTCATGTGGGTTTTGTAAACACTTGTCCACCCTTAAGGGACTGGGAAACTTTATAGCACACAATTCTCTGTCAAACACTCTGGGAAAGATGTTTCTGTGAGTCTGCTAGACCAGCTTGGAGACTGATTGTACAAGCTGGCAGACTCAGTGGGAGACTTAGGTCTTAGATTTGCCAGGCAATAAGAAAAGCTGATTTTGTAAACAAGAAACAGGAAGCAGAGACAAAAATCAGAGACCTCAGAAACTCATAACATATGTACTTTCCTACAGAGACAGCTTCCAGTGCATACATATATCTTTGCTAGTTTTTAGTTGTATTATTATTACTACTACTGAGGCTTATTTTAAAAAAGGTTAGAAAAACCTCTCCATTTTGATGTTAAAGGGATGTAAAATTGTATCAGCACAAGTCTCAAATGCTTCATTTTCTAGAGCATCTCTTGATAGTTATTCTGGGTCAGCAGGATGATTTTTGCCATCCCAGTGAAATGAGCCATAAACCACTGAAAGCTGTGTTTGCATAAATTCCACAGGGGCTTCTCCAAGCTGAAGCTTGCCAATGTTTTGTGAGTAGAACATGTTCAACATGACAACACAGCAGCAAGGAGAATAAATCCTGTGGCTGACCTGTAAAAGATGAGGCCAAATTCCAGATGTACTGATATCTTTCAGTTCTGACAGGTGAAACATTTAATCAGGAGCTTAAATATAGTGTTTTATTTACATCTGATAAATAGAATGTGGTATTGCATATTATTTTATTTCTTTTTCTTTCCAATACACGGCTGTTAATTTTAATATTTGGTATATTATATGAGGGGGGTGTACACGCTGACTTTGTATTGTCTTTTAAAGTGGCCTCATATTTATATTTTCTCCAAGCTAGAAGAAATTTGATCTTTCTGGTTATCTGTGGATATTAAAAGGTCTTAGATATTTTCCTGAATTAGGCATCCAAGACTCAGGAATGTCTGTACTGCTAGAATTCTTTCTGGCTAGAAGTCACGTGCTGAAAATTATTCCCAATATCAGAAATAATAGCTAGAAGGAAGGTGACAGCTCAAATTACTGCTTTAGCAAACAAGTATGAACTCTTGCAGCATTATCTGACTGAAAGATAAGTAAATAATTAGACTCAGTTCTGAGAGAGAGACTTCTCCCCCACAGAAGTTATCTGTACTGTTATCTCTCACCATAATAGCTTAGCAAAAGAGCTGTTTGCACAAGTGATAATCTAAATGCAGACATTGCCTCAGACCAATTTAGCTGGAGATGGAAGTGTTTCTAAACAAAAAATAATAGCAATAATCTCATATTATGGCTTTCACTGTGTTCTAGCCAATTTCTTCTGAACATTTCCGCTTCTGGATTTGCTATTGGAAAGTTATCACATTGGCATCTGGGGAAGGTGTACAGCTACCAGAGTCATCGTTCAAGAGTCGCTTTATTAGAATATGCTTACAATTTTAGAGCATTTAGAGCAAAATAAAAGTGTTACTCATGGAATCCTGGTTTAAAAAAGGGTTAAAAGGCCCCTCTAGACCTGATGTAATTCATCCCTTTGTGCCAGGGCAGGTCCAGCAGGGGTGCTTACATTGTTGGAGACAGAAATCTCTCCAGCCCAGTGGCCTCAGCCTGCTGTTTGCCCCTGGTGCAGGCAGTAGCTCACTGCTGTCCCTGCTTTCCTGCAAAGGGACACAGTCCCAGCCAGCATCTGCCCCTCCCCAAATAGAGAAACCCACCCAGCAGCTGAGACTGGCGCTTCTCAGCGTGTGCTCACACAGCAGCTGGGCTGCACACACCCTATTTTATGAATTCCTGCTCAGACCTGTTATTAAAGACCTTCAGCAGCGAGGATTTAACAAGCTCCAAATGCAGCCTAGGCTGGTCCTTCATCTTCAGATGGTTTTTCCTAACACCATTCCTCTCCCCAAGGCAGAATTCTTCCCTTGGCCTGCACGCCACAGACATAGAGAACAGCTGTGTCTAAAGCCTTTGTCTCAGGCCTTCTCTTCCTCAGCCCTTCCCTTCCCAGGCCATGGTTCCCTAAACCTCCTCTGTGCACTCCTCTGGACTCCCCTAACAATACCAGCCAGTCTAAAATGCTGCACCTCATGGGAGCTCTTCCAGCTCATCCGTCACAAGCTGATGGATTTTTGCTCTCCCCATCACAATTATTGTTCACTCCTGTTCATAACCCACTATTTGGCTTATTCTGCAGAGCTTTGGGCAGCCAGCTGGCTCCTTGCCTGCAGCCAATCTTCCCCCAGTTTAGACTTCTAATCCTATTCTCTTCATTCAAGTGCAAAATAGGGTTTGGTTGTGTGCTGCCTTTTTTTTTTTTCTTGTCTAGAATGTGGTTTTCCTGATTTTACTAAACTGTCAGTCCCTAAGCCATCCCAGAACAATTCTGTCTTTTTAGGCTTTGCTTTAAATCTTTTCTTTGAGGGTTTTCTTACTCAGCAGAAAAGCAGCTTCAATTTTCATTTGACTGCCCCAAATGCAGTCATCTGTCAATGCTGTAATAAATGTTCAACTTCTTCTCTTCTAAATAAGGAAGAGTCATGCTTTGCTCACATGAAGACTAAAAGTAATACAGGAAAAAATAAATAAATTAATAAATAAATAGTAAATACTGCTATTCAGCCTCTCTCCTTACCAAGTCTTCCTTCACAAGCCTAAGCATTAGAAAGAATTATAGAGCAATTTTTAAAAATTTTTAATTGACTCCCTCTCACTCTTCCTAACTTTCACTAAACCCCTTACCTTTCCGAAATAACTGGGACAATTGATGGGCAAGTTGCAAATTGCAAATTTCATTGCAAATTTAGCAAGGAAAAACATGTTATTTCACATACAGATGGAAACAAAGAAGGAAATGGGAATTCTAGACAAGATGTTCCTTCACACCATACGCAATATTTCTTGCTTTTGCTGATTAGTCTTATCATGAATGCAAATACTTAGGACAGCTATTCCCTCCTACCATTATCTGTGGCCAACTTCAATGAGATTTTGAGTGAATCATTGAGCTCACCACATGCCAAAAGCTATTTAATGCAATTTTTTTGGTAGTGGCTGAAGCATCCTGCTGCCCCCCAGTTACAGAAGACATCTGAATTCCTGTACCACCACCTGGTGTAAGGGCCAGGACACAGCTGCCACAGAACTGGTTTCACTTGGGGGGAAAAAACAAACCCCAAATCAAAGAAGAACACAAAAAGGAAAATCTTTCAGTTTGATCAGTTTGGAGCCACTAGGTGTGAAACCACAGCCAAAGCTGTCCTTTTGGAGAAAGCAGAGAACACAGTGCTTACTTCAAAGCAGCTCTTGAGGTTCAGGTTATTTGAATCCAGGACTCTCACTTTTTGTATTCATATCTTAACACAAGAACAATCAGTTTCCTAAATAAAACTCTTCCTCACCAAAACAAAAGTTCCTCTCTAAAGGAATTATTTGCAGAAAAATCTAGACCTCAGTAATACAGTGTAATTACACCATGGACAGACAGTTCCTGTCATGGACAGGCCTATACATTCCGTTTCCCTTCTCTGGCTGGGTGTTTCAGTCAACTCTAGGGAATCCTAAAGAGTGATAAAGCAGTGAGGGAAAAGAGCGAATGAGGGGATCCATGAGTAGGTAAGTCTCAGTTTTATTGATCATGCTGCAAATCCCATTCTCTTTTAGCAAACTTTCTTTTAAAGTATAAAAGCAATAAAAAGAGGGTATTTCTGAAAGGTTATGTCATTAGGGAAGAAAACTTGAGAGTAATGAATTAACTCTAAATGCTGCAGCTTTAACTATGGAACAGCATTTACTGTTTAATGCATGCTGCACTGCAGAAAAGACTGTGTAATTACAACCTCAGTTGTAGCTCTCAGCATTAGGAAATACATAAGGTTTCACAAAAGACCTGATTCTATCATTATACCCTCTCTGGAGCATTCAAAAACACCAGTAGGATTTGCAGCTCACCAAGAAATTCAAAAAAGGTCTCCAAAGGAAAAAATATGCAGCCCATAAGAAAACTACTGCACATCTCTTCCTCAGAAGGTGTAGCTCTTTAAACTGCTAATGAACATGCAAGTTAAGGAAATAACTACTTATAGTCATGATTAAATACAGAACATAAGGTCAGTCTTGAATCTACCAACTATAATCCAACCATAATGTTAAAATCATGATATGTTTCTAATATCTCTGTGGAGGTGTTCAATACAATATGGTAACTTTATAAAAAAACCAATCTGTTTTGATTAGGTGTGACACAGGGATATTTTAAATTCTTTATTGGCCCTTATTCCAGTCCTTGTGATTTCCAAAAGTTGTATACATTCAGGGTCACAGCAAAAGGAATGATTTATAGTCCAAATTCTTAATTTTCCAGTTCATTACCAAGTTCTCATTTAATTTAGTGCCTTATTTTCCTCTGGCCAATGCATTATCCTTAGTGCTTCCAATTTTGTATAAGTATACCATAATACCCACTGAACATTAGAAATAACTATGTGCAATCTTTCTGAAAATCAAATCATTACAAATAACCCACAATTTCCTGGTATAAAAAAAGAAAAAAAGATGAAAAACACTAAATATCCATTAATCTATTGGAAAAGCATATATCTCTTCCTATCCAGATAATTAAAATGACCCATTTGAGGCTTTAAAGAATACTGAATAATTTCAAAAACAATAAGAGTACATTAACATGAATTTTTCTATTTTGGATTCGTAATTTAAATAGAAGGAATTATTTTTAGACTAACTGCTGGATTTTTGGATACATTAGCTCACTGGTAATGTCATTGTATCACATTAAACCATATGAGCATATATTTTAAATAGAAGGAACTGGTAAAAGGAATTAAAGCACCAGCTAGGAAAATTTGACCTTTGTTAATTACTTCAGTGCAGAGAGAGCTCTTTGATGATAATACTGTTCCAGGTAGTTTTAGACAAAGGATTATTATGAGCCTTATTATTTAAGTAATTAATCTACTTCAATATCAACTGCCAATAAATGTCACCACTGTCCTAAAGAGCCACATTCTGGACATTCTTGATATAGTGTAATGTGTGCACAGATGAAGAATGAACTCTATACTCCAGAGTCCTATTTACTGACAGATTTGTCCCCAAATCCACCTATAAATTAATATTATTAGTCCTAAAATATTAATGATCTATAAGACTAGCTGCCTAAAAATTACTCAAGAGAAAGCCTTCAAAACAATATACAAAAAGAAAAAAATGTGCCAAATGTTTGAATTCCCATGTCCTCCAATAAGGAAAAGGTTACCTTGAATATTTTAAGAGATGGTTTAAAAGAAATACAAAGACAACACGACACCAACATAGATGCAGCTGAACAAAAATGTAGTGGAAATCTTGTTATATTAACAGGAAAATAGAAGACAAGCTATGTCTTAATACCAGTGACAAGTCTGTTGAAGCTTATATGCAATTAACTAATATAATAATTTAAGGCAAAAAAGGCACTAAAAATTAAGGAGGAAAAACCCACAGAGCACGTCAGGTCTCTTGAAATCCTTGTCCATAAGTTACAATCACAGCCTGATGTTCATTTTCTGTCTCAGTGCATGTTATAGTCAAAACCTTAGCAAAATTTAGAGAATGATGCCTTTTCAAAGAGGCCAAGGAATTGCCAAATCCCACTCCTGAATCTTGCTATTCTTTATAGTGACTCGTCATGGACCCAGGACTGAAATGTAAGTTCCAAACCCCACTTCTCCTGCAGAAATGCTATATAGAAACTCGCTCTCTTTCTTCCATTTATCCCATGGAAGGAAGTTCCTGCAAATTGCCTTTGCAAGTCTCAGCTGTGGCTAATATGCAGCAGTCAGAGGGGAAATTCATGTGGTGTGATAGTTCCAAAACGTACCAAATTATATGCTGTGACCCCTATTTGGGTTCCATGCAGAACTCAATTAAAAATGTAGGTCAAAACCTACCCATCTAATATTTTCTCACTGCAGATGTTGATGAACTGATGGAAACACCCTGCATAAGCTGCAGAAGCTGAATGTGGCAGTGATGCATTTTCTTTGCAAATTGCATCACCGTGATCAAATCCTGAGGGCAAACAGACCTGGATAATCCTGCAGCAATGAGAAAACTTCCCACTCACCTACCCACGATGCAGTACTTGCAGCTGGGCTGCACTGGGGCCAGTGGAGCCCAGCCCAGTGCACTCTGTGAGCTGGAGCACTGGGAACAGGGCAGGGGGCCTGTCTCTGATCCCACAGCTATGTATCTCAGCTATTATGGGACCCCCATCTGGAGCACTTCCTTCAGCCTCTCAATCATTACACCTAAAAGTCAAAACCAGTAAAAAGTTGGATAGTTCATGTCAACTGCCACTAGTTTCTTTTCTGGCTGTCCCCAGTAATGAACAACATTTGTTTTTCCTGATGTGACAGTGAATGGCTCTCTGATGCTTTCTTGTTTTCATCGTAAATCTCTGGCCCTCTTTTCTCATCACTAGGTATCAGCTTCTCCTTCCAGCTACTCCATCAGCACGTCCGTGTGAATTGATGGTTCAAGCAACATTCAGCATCTTCCCTTTCAGACCCTTTCTGTCCACACTACAGACTCTGCAACAGAGGAGTTGTGTGATTTCACTCAAAGTGTGTATTTGACTGATTTTTTTCTTAATGGTAGGAAAATATTTTCTAAAAGTAAAAGTATTTTCCTGAAATGACTGTGTAAATATGAACTACCAACTGATAGACTTGTTTAGCAGGAAACTCCTGAACCTAATTCATATGATGGCAGAAGGTGCATGTGTTATTAAAATCTAGTTGAATCACAGGATAATTTAGGTTTGAAGGAACACAAAATGTTCTTTAGGCCAGGCCCTGATCAAAACAGACGATATTTGTCACAGCTTTGTCCTGCCCAGTTTTAAATACCTCCAAGTTACTGATCTTGTTCCTTTGACATCCATCTCAACAGTCTGCAGAAGGCTCATTTGCTCAAGAACTCTTCAAGCAATTCCAGTCCTGCCTGTGGTGTCAGTGGAACAGCTCCATACATTATGGCTCAGCCCTCCTGATGCAGCTGAAAACCAGAATAGGTCTTACTAAATGCAGAATAAATATCTTTTACACATAAGAAGAAAAAGTTTTTGAGTTGCTCCCCTAATGCAATCTGCATGAATTACAAAATTAACCCCAGGCTCTCAGCCTCATTCACACCTTGCTATGCTTCCACTTTCTCCTTATCTACACTGCTGAACAGAAAATAGAAACAAACCTTTAATCAATAAAACACCATGAACTTTGCCTTCACTGCAGGCAATCATAGGAATAATTCAGATCTATCTTTCAATAAATTAATGTGACTCCACTTGGACAAAATTCTTATATCATCACAAGTGAATACATAATATTAGTATTTTTGGTCTTTAAAAGACCCATATTATTCCTGTATTCATATTTTCCCTATATAAGAAAAACATTAAGAACAAATTTGGTCTAATATGTCAGTAGAGAAATATTTTTAGTTCAGCTTTCAGATCTGCAGATAAAAACTTTTCTGACATGTTACTGAAGTGGATGTCTGCAATAGCATTTTGGACACTACAGATATAGTTTCCAAGAAGAGAATCAAAACTGCTCAGCTTGTCATATTTCAATGCTTTTGGGGTATATTAATCTGACTGATAGCACTGTGAAATAGCTGTTTTTTTTCTTAGCAGGAATAGACCATTTGTATGTATTTATGATTGGCTCCATTCCAAAGCTGCTAAGGTTTTATATTTCCTCAGTTACGGCCATAGTTATAGTTTATAGGTCTGTTTGGTGAAACTTAGGGAAATATTCTTTCCATATAGTGACAGTTGCTGTAATGCCAAGAAACATAGAAACCGCTACTCCCATTCATCATCGTAAAACTGATATTCCCTGAACCACTTGATATCGTACAGGATGTGACTTCAGTGCTACCAAAGTGCTTAAAAATGCATTTGATAAAGCATTGGCAAGTCACTGACCAAATCCTGTTTGGTGTTTACACCCCAGACAGCATGAAAAAATACAATTAGAGGATTATATGGCAGGGTAGGAAGAGATATATGCTTGGATAATAAAGTCAAAAGAATCAGTGGGTGAAGAGGAAGAAGAATAAAGACGACTTAAAAACCATTCAAAGAAAATGAGATGATGATGCAAAGAGCAGCACTTCAGTGTAGATATGGGAAAAAACAGGGACATACAGATAAGATCAATAAAGCACTGGAAGCAGAGACTACATGGTGGAAGAATAATGTAATCAAGGAAAATATTCAATGGAACAAGTGATCAGCCGGAAAGAATAGATACAGAAAAGCATTCTGTTTAGCAATCTGTGAAATGGGATTTGATAAAGCACATATAAGGAGATTGAAGCAGTTCATGGAAACGCAGTAATAAAATGAAAGGTTTCTTTTAGTATTGGGGGTTTTTTGTTTAGCAGGCAGAAAGAATTGTATTTTTGAGCTCTTTGTGGTCAAAGTGAATCCACATGCTGATGACAGGGTGCAGAAGAGTGTGCAAGTTTCTTCAAATTTAAGCGAATAAAAAATGGAGCAAACCTCCATTGCTAAGTGAATGAAAAGGAGAAAATGTGTGGATAAATCACACCTCTCACCAGTAATATGAACTGTAAGAGGACTCAAGTTCCATTTTGCAGGAAAAAACCCAAGAGAATATTTTATAGACAATGTAAAGAAAAGGATGGGAATCAAGCAAGATTGGATATGCTTTTAAAATATAATAAAGGAATTTCAATTAGTGGATTTCAGTGCTCATAATAGCAAATTTCCTAATAACCTTGGCAGGTGTTCTTTACTACTAGAATCAATACGCTTTGTGAGAACTGCAAATGCAAATCTCAAACTCAAGTGTGCTGTACAGTGGATTTTTCCTCTGACACATATTGCCCATCTGAGGTTGGAACTTGCTTTTGACTAGTTTAATTACTCAGACATGGAAAACAGTGTGCATGATAACTTCATATCTTGACGATCTACGTATTGTATCACTTAAGGCCATCAGGACTTGTGCTAACTTTCATGATTTTTTTTTTTAATTAGCAGAACATCATTCTGTGCTTAGAGACAAGAAAAAAATTAAGTGGCGTTTGCAGGAAAGCAGCGAAAGAATATATTTGGTTGAACTCGGAAACATCCGCTGTGGTACTGAGCTATGTGATGGTTTCAAGTTAAGCAAAACTTACAGCACATCTGGAATTAGATTTCTTAATCATATGACGGTTATTAGAGTTGTTATGGCCAATACTGCATGCTTGCAAGGAGAGATAAAAAGATCCAAGTGTAATACTATTATCAGCATAAAGGGACACACCAACCATTATGCTCACTCTTTTTCCTGGAAAGAATAAGATGGATAATGGATAAAGAGGTCTCATACCATTGAAACCACTGTTCTCAAATACGTTCTATCCTACAAAATTCAATTTCTATAGCCCTTTGTATGTCCTTATTCATAGTTCATATAGTCTGCAATCCAGTCTGAATGATTCTTTATCTAATGAATTTCCACTCATACCATTCATATATAACATTATCATTATAGTCTCAATGTTGTCGAGCATTAATCTTACAGATAGGTTTATTTTAAACAAAATCTGACTTTGCTAACACCACTAAAACGGTTATGTATTCAAATGTTATTTCATGAAATGACACATTTGTCAAGCCAAAAGTAGCACACCACGAAATTAATTATGCTTCTCTCTCTGAAAAACAGAAAAAAAACAAACTAGGGAGTGACAAAGTACAGCACTGCATTCCTATAGGCCTATGTAAATAAGTTCATATTCTATCATCCTCCTCCTGTGACTGAACAGGAAAGAAATGAAGACTAATTATTCACGAAAAGTAAGGCACTATTACTTTCTTAAGAGGGTCTCATCAACAAAAAGTTTTATGTGCCCGTAATATTTTTGGATTTGTTCCATCTAGAGCACAATTATCTTTATGGTTACTCCCAATCAGAACATACAAGATAAAATATTATTCTTTAAACTTTATTGTCTTGTTACTTGCCAAGGAAGCTGGACCTTACTGTTTGGAACCAATGAAACACAGAATATCCCAACTCTTGGCTTGAAGGAATAAAATTCTGATTCTCCTAAAGAGGAGAGGGAGGAGTGAGCAGAGACATAAGAGAAAACATTACTTTGTTCCTTCTCTTGTCAGAATTCGGATCCTGTGCGCTGCTGGTACAGGCCAGGTAAATTGCTCTCCCTCCCACTCAAGCAGAGGAAGTAGAAGTGGAATTATGGCTCATAAGTGGAATTTGGGGACTCAAAGGAGCAACCCAGGAGGTGCTGCTGGTGTGGGGCAAATGACCCATTTCTCAGTGCTCTGCCTGAAGCCACAATGAAATCTGGAAGCATCTCCCCTCTGCTTACCAGATCCATTTTGTTGCTTATGCTATCTTCTTTTTTTTTTTTTTTTTGAGGATAAATTTCACATGGAAGGGAAATGGATTCCCACTACATTAATGCATTTCTTATTCTAGCACATATTAAAAATTTGCAATAAATATTGTAAGGAGGTAAATGAAATATTGATAGAGAACCCAATATATATCATAAAGCTTAGGTTCCTTTTTTTAAATATTATTTTTCTGTGAATGCAGTCAGTGATATTTCTCAGTTCATCAGATAAACTGCTCTTTGAAATGTAAATGACACTGTAGGGATTGAGGAGTATTTTGCTGACAACTCTTTTTCTATAACATATCTTGGACATAATGTTTAAAAAACACTAACAAATGGAATACTGTGTAGATCACCACTTGGTTTACACAACATTTTACATTACACAGAGGTGTTAGATTTTAAAAGGCTGACAAAATATAAATAGGTGCAACATAGTTAGAGTTTAAATCGAATTGTTTTATATGAGCAATAGAATTAATAATCTGTAAAGTAAGAAAAAATAGCATTTGCAACATACACTGATGCACACTCCCCATTCTCCAGGTTATCTGGCTTCATTCACTTTTTGTCAGGCAATATGAAAAAAATTATGACAAAACCTCAAATAAATAAATAATGTGTATCATAGAGGCCCTTTGGACAGGAAATACCCACTGGGAGGCTGTGTTACAGGGTTTTAATTACTACTGTCATTCTCTGCTCCTTTGGAGTATGGTGGTGGTCTTTGAGATGCTTGAACCAAGAGCAGAAAGAGAAATCATGAGAGAAGTGTGCAGCAGAGATAATAAAGGGTGTTTGATTTGAGATTAGCTCATTTTATGCGCTAAGAAAACAGAACTTCTTCCTGGATTTTAGTCTAGCTTTAATAATTTTGATTAATTTGGCACTGATGGTTTTTGAAATGGATGTTGTTCTGTCTTGTGCTATACTTTTCTCCCATTAAAATAGTCCTTTACAGAACTGATTATTATGCTAAGTTCTGTCTTTATGCCTGTATGTCTTCTTTTAGCAGAACATCTGAGGCAATTATTGTCTAAAGGCATAATAATCTAAAAGGACTTTTTCTATTTTAGACATCTCAACTGGTTTTATTTTGTTTAGTCATTATGCCTTCCATTCCTAGAGAATGGGAGCTACTATAAAATTGGCAGCTCCGATGCCAAATTTATACAAAGCTTTCTTTTCTCTCTTGCTTCTGCTATAACTGAATGTGCTTTTGATGAGAAAGGTATTTCCACAAATATTGCCTATCAGAAAGCTGGATGTGCATAATAGAATTGCTTGAATTACTATTGCAGGACTTAAATTTTATGCAGCCGAGGACCATTTTAATTTCAGTCTTTCAGCTGTTTGGTTATTTTTTCTTAAGCAACAACAATAACCTCCCTATAGAGGTTGTACTACAGGACAGCATAAGCTCTATTTTTGCAGAATCTGTAAATATATAGCTTGGGCTCCTGCCAGCAAATGAATCAAATGACAGTGTTAGAGCCTACTTGAGTCATTTGATAGACACTTACGGCTGCAGTGGGTTTTCAATCAGGATACAAATGTTTACTTTAGTCTTCAGCTCATCTCGTGTAATCTCCCCTCTGCCTTCCTGACTCCATTTCCTTCTTGGTTTTGTGTCTCTCTGTTCCCCCCGCCCCTGACATCTGTCATTAAAATAATTAGACATAGACACTTTTTTTTCCCCCTCTAAGTCTTCTGTTGCTATTTCTGTACTGGGAAGAGTGAGAAGAGTTTAGGAACCAAAGAAAGGTTCTTCCAGAGGATTGGTTCATACTTCAGTGGGATATTGGGCAAGATATGCCTTACATAAGAGAGTCATCAATGATAGCACAAGTACTTCAGGATTCTAAATATTTCCAGTAGCACCAAGAACAGCATCATGACAGAGATTTAGAGAGTAATGCTGGGTTTAAATGCTTCCAGCTTTTTTAGGTACAAATCTCTAACTGAGGAAGTCTATTTCCACACACAAATTTTTGCAGCTTTGAATAGCTCAAGATCTCTTGTAAAATTCCCCCAACACACACACCCACCCACACCCACCCCCTACTTGGTGCCTATTTCTTTGCAGCTTGATTTTTCTTTTATAGGACACATCGGAAACACGTCTGACTGAAAATAACAAAGTGCTTAGTCTTTTATCTGTATTCCCTCTGTCACTTTTCATTACAGAATTCCTTCATTTAAGGATAAAAGGGACCTGCTTGAAACAGCTGAGGTTAGTTTATAGCATTGTTCTGTTGCTTTTGTCTGTTGCCTGTCTCATCCTCGGGACTGAACCCATTCATCCTCTCTAAATCTATGGGCAAGTTTGAGGTTTCTGCTTTCAGAACAGCCCTGGCATGTCGCAAATCCACAGAACTTCTGCACAGATACATGAGAACTGAATGTCAATAAAGTGTTCAACAGCAGCTGCAATTTACTGAGAATCCTTTGCCCTGTAGGCAATCCTTTGTGGAAGGGTGGACTACATGTGATTTTCTGATAAACAAAAATCTACATCAATGTCTTGGTACTGCAATTGAAATATTTCCTTTTTACCAGAGATGACACCCTGTGGTTCTGATTATTCCCTTGTTTCTCTTGCTGTTTGTAAATGCGACAGCAATGGTAATGTGGAAAGTTCCCATTACTTAAATCTTAATAGCTAACAAGGCTGGAAATAGGGTTTTCTTATGAAGGAAAAAAAAAAAAACCAACAAACCAAACAGCCTACTGAAAATGTATTCAATTCCCAAATTGGTTTTATCCATTTTTTTTTCCAGTGTGAACTTCCTGATGGAAAATAAAATGAGGTGGTATTTTAGAAGGGTGGATCTAATTGATGCAGGTCATAAAGGATATGTCCTTTATATTGATTATGGAAGTCAGGAACATTTCTATAAATAATATCGGTTTTATTACAATTTTTCTGTGACTGAAAAAATATTTAAATCTCCACGTATTTGAGTGTGTGTATAGGTGCAAGTATTACACAAAAGCAAAGAGCCGCAAGGGTTCCCTTTTCCAGCTGCTGCTCCGAATACACAGACATTAGACATTCAAAAGGTGCCCAGAATGGTGGCTGAGGAAGCAGAGCAAATTAGCAGAGAGACACTGGGAGAGAAAGGGCCTTTACCCATTGTACTCCAGACAAATAAAGCAGGCAAATATAATTTAAATGTGACCATTATTAAAATATGACTACAGCACCAGGATCAGTTCTTAACACTAAACATGTTCCAAACCAACAAATGCAGAAATCATTTCAACAGAAAAATAACAAAGAAGTATTATAGAACCCTTTGTAATGCTTTCAATTTGATCATCTAAACAAAATAGAATTTAGATCCATTTTCTATTGCTTTATCTAAGCTTAGTTTTATCTGTTATTATTGGTGTAAGTCATTAAAAATGCATATAATGAATACATTAATACTGACACGATATTTCATCTTTTCATTGCAACAGGCATTGAAAGACACATTGATCCTTTTCACTGAAGTTCTAATGAATAAAGAATACTACTTCAATATAGAAAGATTAATAAAGATGTAGACTGGTGTCACATACTAAATCCATATTTTACTATTTAATCACACAGCATAAGCTAAGCTGGTTATGGTTGTTCTTGTGCTGTACCACACAGGTATTACCAGGGTAGCTAAAAAGATTTAGAAAAAGCACAGTATTGCTAATTTGGACATAACCATTAACTGCTATGGCTTTATTACTATGGTTGAAAAGCCAGACAATAGCCAGGATTTATCATATTTATTAGGAAGAAGGAGTCATTTCTCTGCTTTTTTGTTAACACAGTGGTGTTCAGTCAAACAGCACTTGCTTTTGAAGTAAAATACATCAAATCACTCTCTATACAGAGGGAGATAATATCTGCAGCTAGTAAAAGTCAGACAAAAAGAGTGTAACTCAGCAGAGAGAAAGGACATAGATCAGACCAAGGAGAAAATAAAAGTGGAAGGAGAAGAAAGAAAAGAAGAAAAAGAGACCAAGGAAGAAAACATGAACATACAAGTTATATTTTGAGGCCTACTTCCTGAGACCAGAGAAGTAGAAATATGATTTATAATTAAAAGATTAGTCTTGTCATCAGTCTAAAAACTCTGAAAGCATAACTCAAAACGTGACTGGGTAGAAACCTGATCTGCATATTACCTCTACCCTTCCCTTGCACAGTCCAAAAAGATTTTTAAAGAGGGCAAGAAGCAGCTATGTGTGTGTGTGACAGATAAAGCCTTTTTGACTTCTTGCAAAGCACAGAAAAGGAGCAGCTGCTTTTACAAACACATCATTTGTGAGAGATGGAGTTGAACTGCATAATAAGCATATCGAGATCACTGGAATGCTAATTAAACCCCAACAACCAAACAGGCTGCTGCGGAAATTGATCCACCTGTTGATGGGAAACATTCTTCCTGAAATATATTTCAGTCTTATGCTGGAATTATGTTAGAAATTACTTCAACCCTTCTCTTGCAATATAGTATTAGCCTTCCCCAATGTGCTCAAACAAATCACACCCCCACTGGGTTAGAGGCCACATAATTACGGGTGTGTGGGGTAATCCATTCAGTCTGAAGATGCAGCAACTGGAAACTCTGTCTTCTTGATATTTTAAAAGGTAAAAGAAGGCTTAAACTGTATGCAGGCCATTTGAACAAGTGAACTCAATACTGCAGGCAGCTGTGGAGGCTTCATTTTGTACTGTTTTTTTGACATAAGTGGATATTACACACATTCCTCCAGTCAATATGTCTGCAAAGAGGGCCATAACTTGTGGCCATCACTAGAAGTTCTAGCCAAAGACACTTGGGCAAGGCTAAGTTTATCTAGCAGTTTTGTAAGGATTGTCCCAGGGAAAACTCAGGTCTTCATCTTCACAGTATTAAACTTAAATGAGGGCAAGAATTGGGAGAATTTATAAAGCAAATTGTAGGTAGAATAAACATTTATCCATTTGGGTTTTTGCAAAATAACCTAGATAATGAAAAGAAAGATAGAAAATGATGGAGATGATCCAATAACTGAAATATTTCCAGAACTTCCAGAATGTTTAATAAGAGCATGTTGCAATTTACATTAAGATGTGGAAAATTCAATACGGTTTACACCTCCCAGAATTCTGGAGCTGCCAGCTCTGAAGGAATGGAGCACATAAATAATGTATTTCCTGTTATTCTTGGTCTGCAGCTGATCTCCTACTGAGCAATGAGAAGGAGTTTTAGAGCCCTAGGAGACAGCTGGTGCTGTCTAGTGTGTTTGACTGATTTTGTGAGCAGAGAAAGAAAGGCATAAAAAGCAAAATAAGAATCTAAAAATCAAGATGTATTTTCTCCTGAAAGAAAATCTGGGAGGTTGCATAGCTGTGCAAGAAGACACAGTTAAGAGTAATCTGTTCTAAAGAATTATATTATTTGAAAACGAAAAGTCTCAAGTAGATTGGGTAGAAATGCAAACGTGCAGTTTTCCCTGCAAATGAACAGGATCATGTTGTTGGTAACTCATAATACTTCGCATTTCAACATAAGCGCCAGAAAGCTAATGACTGTAAAAGATTTGGATCACTTGAGTCTGTGGACCTCAAATCCATGTAGGATTCAGCTG
Source organism: Oriolus oriolus (assembly GCA_013400235.1). Classification (NCBI taxonomy): domain Eukaryota; kingdom Metazoa; phylum Chordata; class Aves; order Passeriformes; family Corvidae; genus Oriolus; species Oriolus oriolus. The sequence goes on from VXBT01012581.1 coordinate 127,802, forward strand.
CAGTTTTGTGAGACTGAAGTTCAACAGTTCTTCAACACAACCTGCAGGGGATAATGGTTTTCAATGCTGGGCAGGTTTTTTGGAGCAGGTACTAAACTCATGGTGGTTCTGCTCTTTTCAAAGAGCTATTCAGACTGCAATTGGTAGCCTCCACTCCTGTTCTCCAGCAAGCAGGCCAGCTGGAGGAAGAAACATTCCTCCAGCTGCTTTTTCATCCCTTTGCAAACCATTTATTCTTTTTGTAGAGTTTCTCTCTTTTAGCAATATAAACATCCTAAGCCAGAAATAGACAGTAGAAGGGTTTACATCTGGTGATTCCTATTTATAAAGACAGGCCACCAACTGACAGTCATGGCAGCCTCCAAATACAAACAACTGGGCTGAAAGTGTGCCTTTTATCACAGGCTTCCTTGGTTTGACCTGTGAGAAGGCTAGAGATTAATACTAAATTTTGACTCAATTGTCATTCAGAGAATCTAAAAGACAGAATTCCCACAGAAGAACTTCCTGTAAGTACGTTTAGAAAGGAAATTCCTTTCTCAAAACCATTCCCTTTCTGACCAGCTCATGACTCCTCCAAGACACCAAGGGAGAAATTTTTATATCCCAAGCCACAGATATACACAGATATACAGTGGAATACTGACCAAGTCTCTTGGTCCTGACTCTCATTCTGCAAAGGCAGCAAACAACACGCTTTGGAGATCATCTGGCACATCTGGGAAAGGGTTGTTGTGCCAGGAAACTGAACAGAACCCATCTCAATATTTCACATACTAGAAAAACTTTTCAGGTGGCGTGGGTGGGTGGGAGTGTCGCTTTACCCTTCCTTTTCTCAGCCCCCTAAGCAGACTGGCATGGCCTGAGAGATGATAACAGTGAAGGTTCTTGGGTCTGATAAGTAAACCCCAGTCAGATATGAGTGTTCAACAACACTGCATTGTACAAGGACGCAGTAAGATGATACAGAAATTAAATCACTGCATCCCCTCAACTAGCAGGTTTCGAAGATGAAGCTACTGTAATTATGCCACCAACAACAGAAGTTCCAGCAAACTCACACAACCTCTGTGTCACAGCTGATTTGGCAGAAACCCCTCAAAACATGTTCCAGCTTGAAAAGTTATTTCCAGAACTCAAAAAAATGAGACAGAAACTGCTGCTTCTACTCAGACCTGAATAGAGCTAAAATGTATAAATCATGGTTCATGAAGGAAATATGAGGAGGAGAATTTCACTGCAGCACAGATGATGAATCCTGGGCAGATAGCCTTCAAAAGATGCATATATTGCTATCACAGTGAGAAAATTCCAGTGGAAAGCAATTTCACGCTCTTGATAGGCCACTGTAATCAACCAGAAAAAGAATTAGCATAGACCAGAGGACCAGGTACTCTCAAACAGGGTCTTGATCCAGTGGAGCACTTAATCTTATGCTTAATGTTAAGCACCTGAGCTGTTTCATTAAGTCACATATGCACAAATCAAACTTGGCCTGGCACTAAAAATAATTGAAATAATTTCTAGCAAGTTGTCTGTTGTATGCAGTGTTTTGTTCCATTCACGTTGCCCACGACAATACTCTCATTTTTCAAACTATCTTATAAATTATTTAGCATATATTTGCCTATTCCTGCCACTAGTGCTTGGCCTGAATGCCACTCACAGTTCAGGAAGCTGTTCTGAAAATGTTGATCCACCACATAATACTTACAAATAATGAGGCATACTTTCTTTTCAATGGCACATAGAGTATAGATTTTAGAATAAAGTTTCTGTTTTGCATTCCTTAACAGGTTCAAAATTCTCTAACATCTAAACATCTATACAATATTTTCTTTTTCAGAAAAAAAATGCCTTAGTCTGTATACATATTTTGAAACATGGCATAAAGGCAATCAAAGCATAATAATTTTCTTTTATCTGGGCAGCTAGTGAGATGTATTTTTTTCAAATACTATTTACAACACTCTACATATGCTATTGGTTAATACACCAAAAAATGAAACAGGTTTCAGAGGCAAATTATGAAAAGAAATGCTCTTTAATCTGCAATACAGTCCCAAAATCAGAAAAACAAATAAATATTGACAACTGAGAATGAAATAAAAGTTAGAAATCTTCAAAGTTTCAATATAGCTAGATAAAATGCCAGTTTGAAATACGAATAGGAGGAAAAATAAGATTAGACAGTCCTAGGAGTTGCTTGAGAATCATTGAGCTTTAATCAGTAACTCGTATCATCCACAGAAGCCAGACAAATAACTTTCAGATAAAATAGTGTTATAGTACAGAAAGGTCAACCTCCCTCTACGTGGAGTTAGGTTAAGGCCATTTTGATTCTACCTAAGGTGATTCAACTCTTCTGAACAATTTAATCTGGCTGCTCCAAGGGGCAGAGTCTTGACAAGGAGAAGGTAAAATGAGAGCAGAAATGACAGAGGGAAAAGGAAGACAAGCCTCAGGACTGTGGCAGGGTGGGAAGTGAGGAGTGTTCTTGGCACTGATGCACCTGAACGAAATACCAGCTACCACTAATACACATGATTCAGTATCACACTGCTATACAAAATTCTGTCAGGACACCTATAGGGAACAAATTACAGCTGCAAAATTATGCTATGAAAATGTCACCATTTGCATTCAAATTCACCTGTTACTTCTAACAGCATAATTTCATATTTAAGATATGCATATTTAGTGTATGTACTAAAATGGTGAATAATACCAACATACATTTTTCCTATTTACTTTCTGTTACTTCTCAATCCCCTTTCAAAACTGGCATTTAGAGATCCATATCTTAATGAGATTTCAGATTTCTGGTTTCTTCTAAACTGAAGTTCAGAGCTTACATACATTGTGAATTAACTAAAACATTGACCGACATTACCTTATCAGAAAAATAACCAAAACCACCAAAAATATCTTGAATATACAGGGAAAGCCAAACCAGTTCCAGTTGTTGTAATCAATTTCCATTTGCAGTGGGATTACAAAACGTTATTTAAGGGACTGCAGCACACATTCATCCCACAGATGGGAGCTGAGGGGCTCTTTCAGCAGAGTACTCAGGGAAATATTTCTCTTCACGCTTGCCAAATTTGTTAAATGTGGACTTACATGTAAACTCTAATGGTATTTATTTCTGACTTCACAGTTTCATGCTTCCATAGAAGGCAGCAAGATGAAAAAAATTAATTCTTTTGAATTAATAAAAATTGCATCAAACTGAATATAGCCCTTGTCTTACAGGTTTGCTTTGCATACACTTGATCTAACTGAAGACTTTTTGACATTAAAAAGCCCCTTGTCTTTTAATGAATTTTGGATTAATTCCCTTCTTTAAGTAATTCACATTCAAGCCCTTTAGAACTATGAATATTCAAAATGATGTGTAGTTTTAAAAAATGTATGAGGTAAAGAGATGAAGTTATCCCAAAGATCTTATATATATATACATTATATATATATATATATATAT
>VXBT01012581.1:131687-244705 GCA_013400235.1 Oriolus oriolus
TATATATATAATATATATATATATTTTGCAACAGACAATAGGACATTACTGGATACACACACTTGTGTTACTACTTCAAAAAATTAATAAAAGACGTATTTGCATGCTAAGATAAAGATGATTTCTCCCTCCTCTCATGTAAGTTTGCAGTTCATAATATGACCAAATATAGCCAGCATGCTAATTACTGTCTGCAGACTGGTCTCACTTCTAATCCAGCTTCTGGCTTAAATATATGTAAACCTCAGATCTATTCCTAACAGATTGGTTTTAATTTGGAGTCTGACCATGGCAGAGACTTCATCTCTTCTCATGAACTTTAACCTTCTGTGACAAAATTGAGCACATTGATTGGTTTTTGTGAAGGACTCTTGAGATGAACAAACAGATGAGATTTTACTGGGATGACCTGATTACAGAAGGATGCTGAGAAAATTTTTGGCCGGGATTTTAGAACATGAGAAACACTGAGTATGCCTAATCTCCAAATATTTTAGCTATGTATAATGGAAGCATAGTTGGGCCTGCATTGGGGTGTCTTGAAATAATTGCATTTGAAGCAATCAAGTCTTTAAAAAGAAAATGAAAGTCAGCAATGAAATTCTCATCTGAAAAGTCAGGTCAGGTAAGCGAAGCACTTACAATCACAGCAAGAGGTCTACAGCCTGTTAGGCAGTAGTGGAAACATGAAAGAGAAATCTGGAGATTCAGAGAGGAGCCTGGGATACCTCCTTTGGCACTGATTTTTGCTGCTAAGACAATGGGATCAGAGCAGCAGCTTCAGAGAAACTGTTATACCCAGCAATCAGATAGCCAGGGAAAAAAAAAGGGAAAAAAGGGGTAAGCAAGAAACCATTTGCTGAACTCAAGTCTGAATTTGACTTTGAACATGAAGAAGCAGAGAAATCTCTTCCACAGCTCAGAACAGCCAGACAAAGAAATGAGCTTGAAGAAAAGGTGAGGAGGGGCTTGAAAGCATTTTAGGATTTTACTTGTCCTGACAGCATTAAAAGAGGGAGAGTTGCCACAATGTTTCTGTGCTGATTTGCCTTGCAGAAACAGAAGAGAAATGAAAAAGAGATGAATAAGCAGAATTACTGTTCACCTAGTTACTGACTGATATCTTTTGTCTTCCTTTCTACAGTACCAGTTTCTTGTTAACAGCTGAATGAAATCTAGCCACAAATTCTCAAAATCATTCACATACACCGCAGGCCACCCTTGAGTAAATTGTTACATTGACCACGTGAGTATTAGTTTAGAGTGAGTATTAGTTTGTTCTATGTGTTTTACAAGTTCTGAAAAGCAAACCCAAAAACTCGTGCATTAAAAAAAAAAAAAGTAGGAGAATTTCATTTTTGGAGGATGTTAACAAAAGTAGTGGAAGCAATAGAAAGAACTCAGTCCTGCCATGCAGACCAACCAGTTTAGAAATAAATTAAACTGGAATATTCTTATTTGTTATAATAAGATGTTTCATCTGCAACTTTACTTTCAAGATTTTGGGGTTTTTGTTTTTATTGAAACTCAACAAACTTATTGGACAAGTATTCACAAGCTGCCTGCACAAATTTATGACAACTCACCTGTACAGGGAAATCAGAGCAAGGCAGAAGTGCAACTGCTCAAAAAGAGTGGGGAGAGAAATAAAAAAATACGTGCTTATTTCTTATTCAGCACTCTCAGCATTGAACTTCCTCGTAAAAAATATCTCTCCTTACAAATGCAAAAGGAACACAGCAAGATAAGATAAACTCTGGAGAAACACCCTTAGAACAATGTGTTAAATCAGTCTCTATAATTTATATACTCAGTGTATCAGCACAGAAAAATATTATCTGAGCAATCTGAGAATTAATTCCAGAAGATTAAACAAAGTTGTTTCTGTACAAAAGTACAAGCAAAATTTTTAACAGATCCACATTCCTATGTCATTTCTTCCCAGGGATTCTCAGACTATAAAACTGTAAACTGGGATGAACTTGTCAATTCTTTTGTCAAAGATTCTAAAAAAGTGGAAAAAGAAAAAATAAATATACATTAATATTTTAATATTTCCCTTTGCAGTCAAGTTCAGATAGAAATCACAGCCAGCTGGTTTAGCAATCCAGACAATTAAATAATATGTTTCAAGACATTAAAATTTATTATTTTTTATGTTAAACTTGAGAGGGGATTATTTTTTTAGTTTTTCACTCTAGGTTTTTTTCCCCTTTATGGTTCAAAAATAAAAATATCTTAAAATAGTGATATTTCCTTTCTTTTTTATGAAAAATAAAGTTATCAAAATAATTAGGTGATTCAATGAGCTGGTTGATGAAAACTAAAGATGTTAAGGCTAATAATAAAGTAATGAAATTCAACAGTAAAATTGCTACTCAGAAATTGTTACATGAATTATTACATGTGTTTGAAAGGAGTAAATACAGTTTTTCTCAGATTAATAAATTTTAAAAGTTATATTGGTTTTTTGTCTCTGATTTGTCCTTCTGGAAGCATTTTATAATTTCACTGAAAAACATATCCTTTTATAAAATGCTTCCAGAGCTTAGAGCAAAATTTGCATGTTCTATTTAATTCTCTGGTTTCCTCACAGCAATTTCTGTTGAGGTAAATTACATTTCTAGTGAACCACACAGGCTTCGTCTTCACAATCTTTAAGCTTTTTCAATAATGTTACACTTAGAATGACATACTTGAAAAAATATTAGAACACGGTGCCATAAGAAATTTCATTCCTTGTGAAGAAACAATAAGATAATGTGGATTTTGTTTTGGCTCTGCTCCTGGACAGCATTTATGTCAGTATTTAATACTATGTTGCAAACCCAAAGTGAGATTGAAAACCCTACTATTACCTAAATTGGCGTTAAATTTTCCACTTTTTCTCTGAGAAAGTCTCGTCAAACAAAAATAAATGGCACATATAGGCAGATATCTTTATTTCCCCTCCTGCTTGAATATGACAATCTAAAAGTAAAAACCCACTCCCACTGTGCCCTGAACATAAGTGCTGACCAGCAACCCCACAATACAAAACATGTCTATGGATGGAAAACAAGATGTCCACAGAATCTCAAATATCACTGGACATTACTAACAAAAATGCACTGAAATAGGGTCTGAGGATCCTGATTATGAAACTGAACCTTATTTTGCTGGTTCTTGCACAAGAAACAATCAAGCTTTTCAAACATAGACTTTTAAAGTGAATGTTTGCATTGTGATGGTTCCTACGCATTGTACTTACACCTTCCTCCTGTACTTACAGGAACTATGGAGGAGCTGTAACAAGATAGTAGAGTAGAACTATATTTTGTGAAGCAACCTACCGTGAAATCTACTTGCTAGATTTATTTTTTGCTGCTCTAAGCTATATCGAAGAGCATTTCTTCAATATCAATGTGCAGTGTAAAAACTGGGAAGAGCAGACTTGGCTTTGAATCACCTTCTTTCCTCACCCCTTTGTTGCATCAAGTGCAGGCAAGCTGTTTATTTGAACCCCAAGCCCTTTGGACAGTCTTAGCTCGACAAACAGATATGATATATGGGTACTCACACTCCTTCTCATCTGTTGCTATGGCATTTTGCCTGCTCACAAGGTGATTGGACAATTTTGCAATGAAAGTCAGCACCAAAGATCAAAAGCTCTCCTGTGGAACAGTGCTGCCTCTGCCATCTGTTTTGCATGATGCTTGACAGGTCCTGGGAAGAATGGATGAGAAGGCAATATCATGTCATGCTTTTTACCTATTTTTCCTCGCTAGCTGACATTTTGTCCCACCTTTCTTCCACCTGCTTCTCGAAAAAATGCAGAGAAAAAAACAAACTTCAAAACAGAAGAGAAATAAGCAATCATCCTCCTGTAACTGAAGAAACTCGCAGAAGTTCCTAGGCAGAGGCTAGCAGATATCATCACACAACAGCTGCCAGCGTGCTTGGGGAAGCAATAAAACAATAAAAATTACCAAAACCCCTAAGATTTTCCAGCAATAGATGGTGAGTTGTGCACTGATACTCTGTTGTTAACACATGCTAAATAATGTTAAATAGTCATGCATAAAAAAATCATTTACAACCAAAAGCAATATTTCTGAAAGAAAAGCACTGGGGGAAAAATAGACAAGATTCAGCAGCTTCTTATAATCAGACGTCCTGGAAGACAGGCTTGAAATACTTTTAAAGAATTTTTAAAGGGACCAAATGTATAGCAAAAGATTAGACTAAATTAAATGTGAATTTACTGAGAATGTGTCAGTCAAACTCTAAATTTGGGTACATAAGCAGTTGTCAAATGTTTGCTTCTTATCCATTACTGTAAAAAGATAGAAGGAAGATATTACCCTTCATTAAAAGACGAAAAGTGAGTTGTCTAAATTGCAACAAGTTTTGTAGCTTTCTAGTTTTCGTTTCTTACTGGGTAGGACAAGAATCCACAGATTTCTTTTCCTGTCTCTGAGCTCTTACCGTGTTCTGCTACATTAAAGACAAATAAGTATGAGCATTTGTATATCTCATTTGTCTGTATATAAGGATATTACAAAGACATCCAATTCAACTTGGAAGGCCTTCAACAATAACAGCTTTTCTGAGTATACTTTAAACCACAACTGATGAAGATTTCCTATTTATCATTCCTGACCCTTTCAGGTTTCCAAATGTTCTCTCTGTAGGGACTGCAGTGAAGACAGAAATATTTTTCTCACCACAGGCAGTCCCATCGTTCCACGTCCCCAGGTGAGAGTGTTCTTATGTTACTGAAGGATTTGCCTGCAAATCAGAGCAGAGAGGCATTCCTTGGGTCCAGATGAGCTGTTACTGCAATGCAGCAACTCCCAGCAATGTTCAAGACAACAGCTATTATGATGAAGCTCATATAGCTAGTCCTCCAAAGAACAGCCTCATTTCTAAATTATTTACACATGTTAATTTTTTCTCCCCATGCTGTTATGCATTTGAATTTCTTTGCTCTCATTTATAGCAGTACACATTATGGCTGAGATTTTCAAAGCCATGAATCCCTCAGGTGGCTTTCAAGATCTAAATGTAATCTCTTAGTTTATGCTCATTTATAGAGGATTTGCAAAGGAAGATGCTCTTTCATTCCAGCAGGCAGCTTATGCAAATTAGTTTTTGTTATCAGATGCCCATCCTTCAGTATCATCATTAATTAGCAGACTGGATACTGTGAAAACTGTGTGCAGTTGGTAATTATAATGGGCAAAAAGGAAGATAGGCTTTCTTTGCCATAGAAGTAGCAGAGATTATATAATCAATACATTTACTGCAAAATATTTCTGGTAGTACAATGTCTTATTTTATATTAATATGGTAATGAACATAGACAGGAAATTTGATTTTCACATGAAAAACTGTAGTACATTTCACAGTAAACCAGTGACATAAAATGTTTGGCAATATCTACTGAGGAATGCAAACATTAGCCACAGTGTGACCTATACTGTGAAAAATTTGTTACATGTTTTTACCAGCAATTACAACAACAGATTCCTAAGGCTTCTGTGAAGGAAGGATCCCCTTTTCTTTTCTTTTTTTATTTTTCAGCAGGCCCAGGAACAAAACAAATGAAAAACCAACTTGCAATGAAAGTTGCATTCAACAGCTTCTCAACACCACACAGAATGGCCTCCTCACTCTGGGACTGTCACAGGCAAAAATCTGTTTTCAAAATAAAATTGGTTAAATAACAAAAATGCTATTATTCACATAGCTCACAGTTCCCACAATTCAAAGAATAGGGCTTCAGAGAATATTTAACTAGGTAAAAAGCTTAATCTTTTAACTGTAATTGCCATATAAGAGATTTGCTGATTCCAGCACGGAAAGGTGCATTTCTTTGTTTTGTTACTCAGTCTTCATTTACATAAAATATAGAAGAAAGGAAAATCTTCCTATGGGCTGCAGCTGATGCAAGTTTCAGGTGACAGATTAGCACCTTCTTGGAGTTTAGGCAGTGTTAACTGGTATGCACTGGCTGTCAGGGCTAGCTGGGATTTGAAGGAAAACCCATTCCTTACATGAGGCGAGCTGCAAAGCCTGCAGAAGAGCACATCCAGTCCCATATTCCCCCCTCTGCTTTACTGCTCCCTGTGGCTTAAGGAGACCATGGACCCTTCATCCTTTCTAAACAATTACTTATCTGCTCCAATCCATAGTGTGTCTCAGAGAATTGTTTCTGGGATTTTCTGTTTCTATTCTTGACATGCATCATTTAAGCTTGTTCCAGTGACTGATCCACTCTATCCTTTCTCCTTTATGTGAAGCTTTAAATCTTGCTACTACAGGTCTGAAATGCTGTCACTTCATACTTTTCAGCAGTCATGATTTTCATTCATAATCCTGAGTATGCATATTTTAACTGTGAAGTTCCATCTTGGACTCCAATCCCAAGAAAATACAACACAATTAAAGAAATATATCAAGCAGATGATACAGGTTTAGTTAGATGATACAGTTATAAGCCAATGTAAGTGCACCCATCCTTGGAAAGTAGGAATCACTACCAATAACACACACAAGGTCTCACCATCTATGAGAATGGAAGGGAATAGCTCTTTTGTTAGAGAGGTTTTAGCAGGCAAATACCAAATTTGGTATAAATATATATATAAACAAATGAAGATTTTATTAAATCATTTAGTAAAGACAAATCCAAGAAAAACAGGCAGTAGTTAAGAGGAAAAAAAAGCAGAATGAACAGCAGTAAAATAATTAGGTAAGTTAAATGGCTAACAATTTTACTCTGTTAAAATATCTCTGCTAAATCAGACAGCATATCAGCATATTGCATTATCCCTGACAGACGCATGTAAGAACACATTCAGAAACTAAGCCTTACTCTACATGACAGTACAAAACTGATAATACAATCCATACAGCTTCAGGGTACATGAAATTATCTGAGCATATTAGTTAAATGTGACTTCACACATGGAAGTGTGTCAGGGAGACAGGGAGAAAATGAGTGTGATATACATGCCTGCAGATATACGCTGATACACATGCCTGCAGAAAGCAGACAAATTGAGAATTAATCTGAATTCCAAATAATCTAGAGAATGAAACAGCAGAGAAACAATTTACTTATGCCAACATCAACTAACACATACATGAGCGACTTGAAATAACTGTGAAAAGACACACTATTACCATTTCATTTTCCTGAGGCAAGTAATGTGACTTAGAAATGCTTAAACTTCTCCCATTAATCTTGATGCAGGAAAAGAGAAAAAGTAAACACTCTATTTCATAGTGTTTTGTAGTTATAGTTAAACTCAGAGAGATTACAACTTTCACTTGCTTATACTTGGTCCCTGCACTTCTGAGTCACCACGCTCATTTTTGTGCCAAGAGTCAAATTTTCCCTTTTCCCTCCATACTGACAGTAAAGGTTTTCCACCTCTTCAGCCACATGAGCTGAGTTTCAATCACGGAGCACTTTATAGACTTCCCTGATGTGGCAGTGACCGTGAAAAACAAGCCACATGCATGAATAGGTGTGGATGTGACTCCAGCTGAACTCCCTCTGTCCCTGAGGAGGGGAGTCTCCAATTCTCATCATTCACAGCCATTTGGCCACTGCCCTTCTGTTTCAAACAAAAGGCAACAGGCCAGCTGGAAGGCTCTCAGGGTTGGGATCCAGCTTCCTGGCTGGCAAAAGGACACACACATGTAGCTTATATTTTGGATGGAGGCACTCTCCAACTCTCATGTTGGAACAGTGATGCATTAACATATTCCAGATTAGCTGGAGGAAAGAGCAGGAGCATGTCTGTCTGTATGTTAGCAATTGACCCTTCAACAGGGAGAGCAAATCCAGAGCTCTGGTCACTGAGCCCAGCCTAATTCTGTGTCTTACATTACACTGCTACTGTCTCCTCTTATTCTGAAAAATTATATTGAAAGTCAGTCATATTCAAATGTCTGCATGGACTTTATATGTGCTGCAAAAGCCTGCTAAGCGGTGTTGCTCATGGCAATATTTGTATTTCAGTCTTCGAGTGGTGACATTTACAGAAACTGATAAACAATCACAAATTAGAAGAGGCATCTACTACCAATCACAGGTTTTCCCGCGGGCAACACTGACAGTGCAGTAAGCCTTAATTCACTCTCTGGGGTTTTTTTTGTTTGTTTTTTGTTTCCACACAGAGCACACTAATTTACAATACCAGACCTGAAATATCTGCTTGCAGGTGCCACAAACACTGCAGGGGTGTCAGGAGAGAGACTGCAAGGTCTAAGGATGCTGCTCTCCACAATGTTCCAGGCAGCATGTGGAGGAGGAGATAGATCAGCCCTTTACAGATGTTTTAGTGGTAAACAAAGTGCAACAACAGAAACTCTCCTTCAGAGAATAAATGTGGACTGTCAGGAATGATGGGCTGAGTCAAGCAAAAGCCTTTCTTTCCATCTATAAACTTGGTGATAATCACAGTGAGGGGAAAAACAAAAGCTGTAGGCAATGCTTATGTACTACGCGGCTCATTCATAAAAATGGATTCCTGTGCCAGACACCTTAAGAAATGCACTTTTTCTCACTCACATTCTGGGCAGATGACAGAGAACAGCTTCAGGAAGTAAATGTGCAACTTAATTTTGAGGAATCAATTACTAAATCAGAGCAGCAATGTTGCAGAAAAGTTGGAAGAAAGCTCTCTATCCCAGAAAAACGTATGTACTTAATATTATTTCCTAGTTCAGCAAACTTGAAACTTTTTGATTATTTAGAAAATCCTAAAATCTGCATGGGAATTGATATTTTCATGAACCAATACAATCAATGTGATAAATATTTGCATATTTATAGTGCAGTTATTGAACTACACTCCTGAAAAATGAAAAATCCATTAAAGATCTAATATTTGCTGGTTGAGAACCTTACCTTTGTTAAAACAGTAAGCCATTGAAGCGGATGATCTAGCCATGAAAGAAATATAGAAGTTTCATCTACCTTAGATGTGCATTTGGCATTGAACTTAGAGGTTATAAAAAGTTATTTCAGCTTTCTCCCTTCTCTGCTTTCTACAGCACAAATTATTTCATTTTAAGGACTTCACCACACAGGATAGAATAATGAATTTTCCATGAGAAGATAAATAAGACTCAATTGAATATAAATGTTGTTGCACCTCACTTTTATTGTCACAGGCACCAAAATAATAATCTAATAGGTTATTTTTAAGAATAGGTGACTATGAACTCTGCTAATTTACAGGGAAAAACAATGCATATTCAGGCAGGGGAAATTAAAAGTTAGTGTAAAATTATACTCTGAAAAGAAGTATTATTGATACCACCACCATACATTGTTATGTCAAAACTACCATTACAGAGAATTCTCAAAGACATGTCTATTAGACAGTTGACCTACAGTTTTTTGAAAAAAGAAATTCTCTAAGAATTGCAGGCCCTACTTCTTAGCAGACCAACACAAAGCAATCTTAAAAAAATCATAGAAATCTCATGAGGGAGGCCTGCAAGTTTGTCTAATGCAGAAAATGTTCTGTTTTACTGAGTTCTTTGTCAATTCATATCTTTAATTAATTGACTGAACTCCCAACTGAAAAATTCCATTTAATGAGCATTTTTGGCCCTGTCTTTTAGCTTGAAGTATTAAGTTTGTTTGTTTTTTATTTTAAATCCTGACCACAGGTGGTACGGCTGCACATACATGGAAACAAAACCTTTTACATTCTCATTCCTGATCTCAGAGACTTGAGAACATTGTGTACAAACTTGTCCTCCACAGAATCATTTACAGAGGGGAAGCCTGAATACCTACTCGCTTCATCATTTCTGGGAATATGCAATCAGGTCTAGCAGAGCCAGAAATACCTTCCACTCAGATACAAGAGAATCAGAAACCAAACTAGATTCACATGCCTCTGAGTCCACTGAATCTTGTTTATGTCTTGTTTATGTCTTGTTATGACATTGTCTTCCTTCCTGCCTTATGGAATAATGCTCTGCGACCACTCACCCTGCAAAGTTCTTAGAACAGAACTGGTGTGTCACTCCCTGCTCCTCACACCCGGTACAAACCTTGCTTTAGGCACATTGCAAACCTCGGCCTTTTTTGTTGTGTCAGGTGATAGAGTAGATATAAAATATTAATTCATGTTCAAGAACTTGGAAAAACAGCGTGTCGTATTTAAAGCTGGTTTTGTAGAGGACATTATATGACACCCATGAATTCTTTCTATTGTCTCCAACAAGCATTAGTTTACGTTATTTGGAGTCTGTGCGTGCAGGCTGCCACAGCTATTGCATCGCAAGGAAGAACATCTGAGTGCTAATGGATAACAACATTAGCATTGAAAAAGAGTGAAAAGCACACATAAGGAGCTCCATAAATTTGTTATAAAACCCATTACTAAATGTTATTTAGCATTTGCTCCTGAGGCTTAGTGCTACACTAAATTAATAATGTTATGGTTTCTATTCAACAGATTGCCTTAAAGTATTACATAAAAGATTAAAAACACACTATAGTAACAATGGGAATCACTTTTAATCACATCATGAAAAACAATCTGTGTTTAATATCTTTATTTTGTACCTTAAGACCTACATTATAGCCCAAAGCATAGTCTCAACATCTTGTTAGTTCTTAGGTTAGCATCAACGTATATGAATATCTGCACAGATGTCTATACATAATAATTGGAGAATAATAAACATGTAAATATTAAGAGAAGTCTGACACAGCATAAAAATCCACAATGTAACTTACTCTGATCTGTTAAAAACAACCTAGTTAATTGTTAAGTTCAGTCATGTGGCACTGTGCTCTTTAGGGTCACCCAGCAAACTCGCAGGGAAGGACTGTCTCCTGGGAGGGGGAAAGGATTTTCTGTCTGCATTTTGTGTCCCTTGCTGGTGGTTTCCATGGTTGTGGGCATGGCTAGAGATCTTGCAAATCTTCTAAAGCTTTTGGAGGGGTAAGGAAAGAGGACAGCAACATCCAGGAATTAGACTCTGAAACATTCAGGCTGTCTCAGTGAAAACATGTCACTTCTCCCCCTCAGTTCCAGTTTAGTGATACTTTTGCTTCTCAAATACACCTGACAGAGCTGTTAGAGACTGACAAGGAAACTGTCAAAGACTGCCTCTTCATTCAGTCCACCTCCCGCTGCCTTGCTGCATGCCAGGGCTATGCCACCAGAGTCTTCTCTCCAGAATGCATTCCTTCCAAAGCACGACCCCTGCTGCATTTCCAGCTCCAGAGCTACTTAGCTTAACAAAGAACTATCCTCTGCTTTCCTCAGCATCAGTATTGGGGCGCTGGTCTATAAATCACTGCTCCCTCTTGACTAAAATGTCAGTGATTTGCAAATCTCACTGAAATTACGGCGAGTGCCTCATAAATAATTAGTAAAGAACCTGAACTAGAAAGAGCTAAATAAACAAGGAAAAAAACACAAAGAAACAAACAAATGAAAAAAAATTTTCAAAAATAATATACATTGTAACAAAATTAATAGTTTTATAGAGATTTTGTACTAAAATTAAATTAAAATGTATTTGTTTCACTAGTAATTTAAACAGCTATCTGTGAGCTATGATTTCACTGCCAAGAAAGACCTTCACCAGGAACACTGCCGTCACTAAAGGTGGTGGCACCCTGGGCATAAATCTGTCCTTTCCAATGTTACTGCCCTTTTGAGGATTTCCTGTGCTGTTTAGACCACATTCTTGTCAAGATCTTAAATTAGGGATTATGCCATAGAGCTCAAGAAGTGCTGGCATTGCTATGGCACAGATAAGCAAACTCTGATCAGACCTATGGGGATCAAAGAGACACTTCAGACAATGTTTAAATGTAAGTAACGTGTTTACCCCCCGTGCAAAAAAAAAAAAGTAATTAAAAAAAAAATCTGAAGTGCTGCCACAGTGTCAAGTATAATTTCTGTGCATAAATTTTATTTCATTCTGAAAGCCGGACTGACACTCATTTTCAGTGCTTCCTCTCCTGGACATAAATTTGTTGTGATTCCTTGAGTCACTCTCTGCTTTCCTTGAGCACAGGCATGACAGCAATCGAATGGCTCCAAGCTGAACACCAGCCTGGAACTGGCAACCTCCAGCTGCAGTTTTGCAGGATCCCACGGCAGCTACTCTCCATTCTGCATGTGTCCCTCTCCAGCATCTGCTCATACATCAGCATCTCTATCCCACACCATCAACACTTCATTTTGAAAGTAATTTCAGGTTTTTTCACTTTCAGCTGAGTGATACCGTGCTTTTACACCAAGGTACCACGGTGCACTGCATGAGATTCACTTTTTAATATCACCTAAAAATTATTTTGGTCTTTTAAATTCTAATTGTACAGATTCATATCCTCCAGGTATAAACACATTGGTGATCCTTAATAAACGTGGGCTCTTTGAGTAGTAGAAGTTATATAAATTGAGTTAAGGTGCCTTTGAGGTAAGATGTGGGTAATATTGAATGCCCAGTTCCTACTGAGGGGAAATCTCATATGATCTGGCCCATTACATGATATGAATTTAATTTTTGTCCAATTTATTTCAAACTAGTTCCCAAAGTAATGACGTTTTCTCAGTAAAGTCATTCAATCAATTCAACTTCTGTTCACCCCCAAGCAGACAGCCACAATCACATGAGAAAAAGAAATCCCTTCTTCTGATGGTTCTGATGCTTTCATTTTGCTCATTGATGGAGTCATTCTGGATATAGTGTCAGGCTTTAGCTTAGATTCCACTCCTCTGGAAAATTTCAGTTGTAATTTTCTTACTTTATTTAAGAAAAAGCTGCTAAAAATGCATGGTCTTTAACCTTAATAACAATAAAACTGTTGGAAGCACCTGAAGTCGTATTTCAGTCCCCAGAAAGCTAAACAGAAGGATACATTTTGTATGATGGAACAGAATAGCCCATGTCAGGTGATCTGAGAGCAAATAAAAGCCAAGAACCCTGAGGTTATCACTGACCTTCAGATCTTCTTCTTATTTAGACATATATCTGATTTTAGGGGGAGGGGAAAGTAATTTAGGTCTTGAGAGGCTTACGTTTAATTAGTTTTTAATCCATTCCTACACCCAAAGCCTCAGAGGATGATTTCATCTTTAAATACATCTAATTGTATGTATTTTAATTGAGAAAGCCTACAACATGCATAATAGAACTACCAGGAGTTAAAGTACAGTTTTATATTTTAATGTGTTTATATTTAATTTAAAATTCAGTAAACAGGGTTTCACTCTCTGCTGGAGTAAACAGGTGAAACCCAATTAACTTCAAAAGGACTGTTCCCAGTGTGTAGCATATGTGAAAGTCGTGGATGATTAGAGTCTAAGGACATCTGCAAAGTGTCATTATAATGTCAGTGAAAAGAAAATATTTCACACTCCTTCTGCAACACCTCTGAAAAGCTCAAGCTGATTGTGGGAGGGGAGGGATAATTGTTTTGCTGCTCTTTCATTTGATTGAATCTCTAATCTTGAATTAAATTATTAATCTTGAATTAAAATATTAAATTTTGATAAAAATCAATATTTATTTAAGCAGCAGAAATAAACTTCTTTGATAAATAGCATCCCCTCATGCTGTTAATTCTGTGTGAAAGCATTTCAGAAATACTGGTAGCACGAAATATTGGAAGTGAAACTGAGCTTCTGCAATTTTATACAATTTTCTTCTTTTTTTTTTACATGGAAGAACATTGCATTCACTCATGTGCGTACAGTTTTTGGAATTTTATGTACCATTTAACAAATTTCTCAAATGCAGAAACCTTTTTAGTTGATAAAATGTGCATTGCAGCAGTTTAGTTTCCGTTTCAATATCAAGACTAGCATATTCTGATAAAATGGAAGCAGAACGGCTGCTTTTCCATCAGAGACATGTAAATATTTTAATTTCCTGATTATATTTGCTTTTTTGATGATAGACTTTGATTTTTCATTTTTACACAAAATTACATAACTAAGGTTGAAATAAACCTTAATTGCACACCAATATTTTCTGCTGCCAATAAGGTTTGTAAAATTATTGACAAAACTGACATGCTTTATGACTTTCTGACAAACTGAGGCCATGGACTACACACACAATGCAACACAAACATGGCAGAGAGTCCTGAGCAAGCCTTTTTATCTACACAGCGCATCCAAAAGGCAGCAGAGCTACCTTTGTATGGCTTTGCTTATTTTCTATGATGTTCTTCTGCAGTGTGTATAGATAGGCTCAGGCAACTGTCCAAATGCTAGAAAAGGTACTCAAAGGTGTTTCTGATTCCCTTTTATGCACAGGAAAACACTAAAAGCCTGATATGAATATTAGTAAAGCATGAGTAGCAGATCCTGCTTTGTAGCAAAATAGACAGATGGTCAGTTAATCTTAGGCCTTGGCAAAAACCTAACGGGAATATTACTAAATAATAAAATAAATTAAGACATCAAACCCAGCCCTATTTTGAACATGAAAATTAAACACAATTCATGTTATTCTTATCCAAACATCATGAGTATATAACACTAAATAAAATTCCCCTGGGAAGAATTCTCTCAAGAATCAAATTGTTCATGTTGCTCCAGTAATTGCAAAGTAGTACTGATAAATATGGAAAACAGGGAGATACTCGAAATGAAGTTGCCTTTTAAATTTAAAATGTTCTCTAAAAATTTACTGACATGCTATAAACTGTAAAATTAGACTTAATTTAATTTCCAAGAAGATTTGAGGAAAAAAGGAAACTGATATATTAAATATAAAATGTTTGTAAAAACTGAAAACAAAGTGGTGTTTTCATGCTTTCCCAATTCATGGAAATGTTGATACAAAATACTGGGAAATATCAAAATGGAAAAAAATTATGCAAGTACTCTGAAAAGGAAGTGTTTCTATCTCTTCTCACACCGAAAGCAGGGAGAAGCCTGGAACACACAATTTACAGTAGTGACCTGGGTAACAGTCCAGCCATATTTACCAGAAACTTCGTGTGTTGCTTTTCTTAATTTGAGGAAAAACACTCTGGCAAAGAGAATACAGGTGACTGGACTTCCACCTGGACTAATTCACACCAAAAAAAAAGTAAAATCTCTGTCCTTTCCTACTATCAATGAAAACAGGCACCGACAGGCTTTAGGGTGATGAAATTCCTTAACTGTGTACAGGTTTTCTTAAATTCTGACCCCCTTGCTATGTATTTAACTTCAACCAGTGGCTGCTACAGTTGTGTTTGTCATAGGATGTTGCCATTCAGACGGATTTCCATATCAAGGAAAAGAAGTGGAGTAGTTTAATCACTTGTACTGGCATGCAAGAGATTAATATTAATTACAGTCTTCCAAGTATCATTTAGCTTCTTAGCTTTCCTGGTGCTGATTACTTTGTAGCATGTTTGTGCAAGGAGCTTGTTTTACATTTATTTACAGTACGTGAAACCCTGGAAACATGTCTTGTGTGTTTTGAATCACAAGACACATGATCTATGGGATGCATAAAACATAAAGCTGGAATCTATTTACCACTAAAATATGCCCTTTAATATAGTCTCAGTTTAGGCATATCTTATTTAAAGTCTCTGCACAGAACAACGTGAAAGTCTAGAATTAACAAGCAGTTAATTAAAGTGCCAAAGTATATCCATCTAAGAGACAGAAGACTAAATATCTTAAATTAACTTAAGATTTATAAGCAGCTCTTTGCCATTACCCTTTCAAAGCCTGAAGACACAAGTTAATGCCTGAATCTGCAAACTGGGTAGAGTATACCAATCTCTCTTCCAAAGTGACTATTCTAACAGGGACTGAGAAAAAAGTAATCAGACAAAACCAGTGCTTTCAGCTTCTCCAAAACCAGTGCACAAACAATGTTTGTTCTGTTTAAACAGACACAGCAACAGAATACTAATTTCAGAGTGGTTTCATTTCAGAGCAGCGGCATTTCTGCAATTCATCTTCTAGGGAGTCAGAAACCGTAACAATTAACATGACAAAAGAAAAAGGAAGACCTATTCCCAGATTTTGATCTCTAGTCTATTCTATTACCAGACAACCAGGAAAAAACTTATCTCCTCACCTGCATTTGGACTTGTAGAGAAATTCTTACATCCTGATGGACTAAAGAAGTTGCCCTTCATACAGCTGAAATGTCAGCAGGGAAAAAAAAAGAAAATACCAATATTATAAATGGGGATTATACGCCAAATCTGGGGATATTGATGAGATATGCAAATCACTTTTTGAGACACTGCAGGGTGAAGAACTTGGACCTTGTGTAATAAAGGAAAATGTTCTCTATTAGAGAGTGAATAAGAAGATAGAGGAAGTATTACCAGGTATCATAATTTTAGGTTAGCACAGAGAAGATTGAAGTGACACAGCAAAATTGAAGGGGAAAATGAGATCCCTGCCACTGATAGGAAAACTAACAACAAAGTATAAATTGCAGCACGAAAGGTACAAGACAGGCACCAGAAAAAGCAGTCTCAAAGTGCTGAGAGGTAAGGAATGGAATATATAAAGTTTGTAGAGTTTCTTACACTGAAGGCTTTTATGAGTAGATTCAGTCATTACTGACAGGCATTTGTAGGCACAGTCGATGATGGACTCAAGTGGGATTTCTTGTCACCTTGAAATCTGAGAGCTCTATTTCTGTCTAATTCCCCAGTCATTAACATCAGAATAAATAATTCTACTCTGCAAACTAAGCAGAAACTTTCAGTCAAGTATCAAATTTTAAAAGTCTTGATGTTCACGTATAAATAAAACTATATATGCATTTGTGTATATATATACAAATACATATAGCCACCTACATGGAAATAAGATGGACCCTAAATAGGGTTATTATAGATAATCCTTGTCAACCTCACTGGTTCCCTGTAAGACTCCAGATAACTTTTCTGAGCTAAAGGGCATATGCTGAGGTGAAGCATTGATTAATTTTCTTTTTTTATTAAATTACAGAATAGACTTGTCACAGGAAGTTCTCTTCTTTGTTCACAAATCATCGGTATTGGGAAAAAACCCTGATGAATCACACATGAAATGCCCCCCCCCAAAAATGCCAACACTTATGTAGATTTTCACACGCTCTTTTCTTCAACAATGCATACAGCAAAAAAATTAAGAATATTCTTTTGAAATTTTAACGCATTAGAACATGCATTTGTTGAGATGGCAAGTTAAAAATGCAGTTTATGAATTATTTAGACTGTTTGGAGCCCTAAAAAAAAATCCATTTGATTAAATTTCTTAATCAATATAAAAGAAATAATGCAACTACCAGCAACACCTAGCTCAATAATGTTTAAAATAGTCTATGAAGGACTTGCAATGAGCACATGAACTGCAATTCTGCCTGTAGCTTGAGTTATAGCTACAAGGACAGCACTAAATTCTCTAAGGTATACCTTAATTGTTTGATGTAAAAGGAACCCAAGACATGTATCTTAAGTGTATAGTGTATTCCAGTGACCTGGAATTCCAGTCAGGTATGTCTCCTGACAATGCCAGCTTTGCAAACTATAATCCCACCCTTACTGTGAGTTTCTCATCTCTGCCTAGTGTTGCCTTTAGAGCTTTGGTGAAGAAGAAGGTGGTGGCTGCATCCATCTGCCCTCACAGAGTCCATCGCTCTGGCTGAGCAATCACAGCTCCCTGGGAACGGTGGGTGAGAATGGCAGGGGAGGTTTCTCAAATGCAAGTCTCTCTTACTCTGATCACAGACACTGAGGCTCAGCAGTTGGCACAAGAAGCTTGGAAAGACATTCTTACCAAGAGACTTCTTCCTTTCTAGCCAGTGCAAGAAAAACTCAAATGCATTGAGGCTAGTTTTGGTCATCTTTCTTCCCATTAATTTTCATTCCTTGCAGCTGTCTTTCCCAGAGGATAATCAATAGGGATTGTGTATCTACCCCTGTCGTACAGACTGACTTCACAAAATAGGCATTCCCTACTCTACAACAAAAGTCAGATTTGAGTTTT
Organism: Oriolus oriolus; assembly: GCA_013400235.1. Taxonomy (NCBI): domain Eukaryota; kingdom Metazoa; phylum Chordata; class Aves; order Passeriformes; family Corvidae; genus Oriolus; species Oriolus oriolus. Next base: position 149,669 of record VXBT01012581.1, read on the forward strand.
CCATGAGCAATCCCTGATGACTGGTATTCAAACAATCAAGGTTTAATAAAACAATGTCTCAGACAACTCTTCTCCCTCTAGAACCAGCAGTATAAATATTTGGAAAACTTGGTGGGTGTTCTGAGTGTAGCAGCAGGAAGAGAAAGACTGAGAGGAACTGGCAAAGATGATTAATAAAAGTTTATGAAATGAATAATGCCTAAGGGTTAGCTGCTGCAAAGATAAATTGCCCCTAGAGGAGACAGATTCTAGTTATGGAGAAATGAGCTATCACTTTTGGATAGCTTAATTTATAAAAGAAACAAACTTCTGAGCCTAGAATTATTTATAGAGAGATATTACAAGAAATATGTCTAAGCTGTTAATAATCATGAAAGAGAACAAGGAGGCGTAATGGTCAGTTATCTATCAAGAGATAAAGTGGGCTGAAACGTATCTTTTTTTTTTTAAATCAGAAGATTTTCACACACTAGTTGTACAAAATGAGTTTCAAAGGTTGGAATATTGATTCTCTTAGAATTGGTCAGATTATCATTTTCATTCCTGATGGCAGTATGTCACTTTTGAAAGAACACTGCACTATGTAGCAGAACAACATCAATGACATCTGTGAAAATTACCTGAAATGCACATTTTCAAAGGCTGTTGATTATAATAAGATACTCTCCTAGTCAAAGTGAAACCTGAAAGCAACATGCTGTGGAACAGGCACAATGCTTTTAGTCTATCAAGCATCTCAGTAAAAGGTGTCCTTTGCTCTTTAACATGAAGCAGATCTCCCAGACACAGGGAGGAGACGCAGGGCACTTAGCAAGGCCAAGAACCTCTCACAGACCAAAACACTGCTGGCCTTAATTTCTTTCACAAGAGAAACAAAGCCCAGGGTACTCAGACACCTTCTCTGGAGCACTGCACAGCCACCAAAGCCCTTGGCTCTTTCTCCTCAACAAGTTCAAAGTGGAATTTGATAGTGAGATGATGTTTTCTTTGTATGTGCATATTTCGTTTATTGCAAAGATGCCCACAGACAGAGCATTTGTTAAAAAAACATAATAACCATAATAGGCAACGCTTTTTTGGGGAATCAGGCCTCTCAAGCAGCGTGGTCAAGGGCAGTCTGGATGGTGAGAGGAATCACCATTGCAGCGGTCCAGCTGGATCAGGAGGGATGCCCTGAACCTTCCAGCACATCAGCTCTTCTGGCTGTGGGAGCATTTTGTCCTGGAGGGTGATCTGATCTGAGATCACAAACAACAGCTCCTACTAAACTCCTCGGGCCATCAGTCACCACAGCTTTCCTTCCCTACTCCTCAACTGCTGCCCTTTTGAGGAGGTTGAACTCCCAAGAGAAATGGGAATAAATTTCCTCCAAGAAACCAGATGTTTTCCCCCTCTCTCCCTGTGCCTGGCCGAGGCTGAGGTGGGCAGGGTGGGATGCCCCAGGGCTGTGCAGGGCTGTCACAGCCTGTAGTGCCGGGCAGTGGGGACACCATCAGCCACACTGTCTTCTGAAGACACCATGTGAATAAAAAATTGATTCAGCTCTTTAGTCTGTTGCATTTTGGAGCATTTAGTATCTTAACACATTAAAAATAAAACAATGAGTAGCTGACAAGTTATTTTAGCATAATTGCCTAAGGTTATTACCATTCTGTCTGACAAAATTAGGGAAAAGTGTAATCATTGCGGAAGGGAAAAAGCAGTCAAATTGCAGAAAGCTGGTGATAGCAAGTTAGCTCATGATAAAAATGTTAAACATGAATTATTTTGTAATGCTCTTTCCCCAGCATTCATGATCAATTTCAAAACATATGAAAACATAAAGACTGGGAACACAATGCAGGAACACATGTCATGGTAGAGGACTTCACTGACCTTTACGTAATAAAAGCATAGCCTTTTACTTTAATAGACTCTGGCATTATTATAATTCTGTCCTGGTAAACCACAAAGTGTGAGTTATTACACATTTTATCCAGGTCAGCTGTGTTAGGATGAGGATTTTAAAACAACCACAAAGAACTTCAGTAGATTACACAAATCATATGCAGGATTTGATAGGTCTGAACAGCAAAAATAATTATTGACTCCTTTTGTAGGACTTGTGAATCCAAAGTGCGAATGTAATGATTATATTAACGTCAAAGAATAGAAAAAGGTTTGAGGATTATTTTTTGAGCTCCTTGAAGTAAATTTTCTTTTCACTTTGAAAGCAAGATGACTAGATTAAGACACACTACAGATAAAACACCTTGCCAAGCAGGCAGCCTCCAACCAGTCATCTCCGCATAGCACACTCTTGCACTGTGTTAAAAAGCAGCTGCAAATACACGTGCTAAGGGAATCACAGTCACAATCTTTAGCATATTAATATGCCTTGTGTGATGCATTAGGAAGGCAAAAGTTCAACTCTCAGTCAGATCAAACACATTCTTGTTATTTACAGCTCTTGGTGTTACCATTTCCCACACCAAACAGCCCTCCTGGAAGTAGCCCTCCCAGTGATTAGAAAATTGAAGTAACTTTTAATCTTGAATCCCACCCTACCAAAGGTTGCACTAATGGCTTGCTTAGATTAGCCTGCTGTGTAGTATCACAACCCAGCACCACCTCTGTCACCTCTGCCAAACTGCTGCCACAGAGTGCTGAGAAACACCCTCGTTAACTGATGCAGGAAGGAAGCAGAGAAAAACCATGTTCTAACACAGAAATAATCCACCCAGCACATATCTTCTGCTTCTGGAAAGTAAACACCACCATGTTCTCATGGATGAGAGAATCCTTTTAGTGTGAGTGCAGTAAAGCTAAGCGATAAAACAGGATTTGGCACTTTGCTTTTCTGAAAACCCTTTATTTCCTACTAAACCAGCACAAGTAGTGAATGCACAGGTTACACAGGTGATTAAGAACATCCCAGCCTGGGGTCAGTGAACTAACTGTGTTACTATATTAAAGCTGAGGTGAGGAGAAGTGTTGACACAGGTGGCAGATTGAGCAGCTCAGGTACTATTGCAAATTCTGAATTTGTTGTTGTGATGCAACTAAGTTGTCACCGAGACAATCACACAGCAAAGCAATCCACTGTTTGCAACAACATCTCCTTCTAGATGAGGAATAGTTTCTTAACTGCTTATCACCTGTTTGGGCTGGACACCCTTTGATGCAGCACCTAAAAGCAGGAGTACTGGAATAGTTCCACCAGAAAATTGCTGCAAAAGAGATGTTAGTTAAGCACATGTTAAGTGTTTCTAATGAGTTAAAAGCAAGATTCAGTAAAAATTTCATATCATAGCTTTAAAATCAAGACTGTGCAGCAAAACTAGCTGGACAAAAGTGTCATAAATTATACATTAAACTACCTGTCTGACAAATAACCCCAAACCAACAATAAATGATCATTTATGGTAAGTGCTTCCTACTTAAATGTTATCTATTACCTCGGTGATTTTACAGCCTGAAAATGCATCTTATCTACCTACAGTATCTCAATATTGCTTTCAATAATCTTTTTAGAGTACCAAGAAGGAAACAAAGTGCAGTAAATTTGAATTATTGAGCAGGAGAGTGTAGAATGCCTATCAAGCTGCATAACACTGCCCTTTCAGAAGCAATCCTGCATCACAACATATTGTACACAGCCACAGAAATCTTTGTTGCACATAAGATCTTTTACCTGCATTGCTCTCCACATACATTCTGTCCTTGGAGTATGAGACACAGTGAAATAAGAAAAACCTCCAAAAAACTTCAGATTAGAAACACTGTACATATAGTCCTAAAATCCATGTATTGCAGGAATCTAAAAGACCCATCTTCCTCCTGTCTTTCCACATTGCCAGGATCTAAATGGAAAACTCCCCTAATCTTCACACCCAGTAAAGCCATGCTGTGGATGTCACTTTCATTCAACATTCACACTTCAAATGTTTGCCCAGGATACATCCCATGTTTTATTCCTACAATATCCTTTCTTTTTTTGCTAGGTACCTGCTATAATTCAACTGCATTTTCCAGTACACAACAGTGAAATGTGTAGAATTAAGCCACAAAGACCAGATCCAGAATCACATCTCCCACCTCATTGCTTCCCTCAACATCTCCACCTTTGTCTTCAGACTCTTCGCATCACACTTATATTTCATTAATGTCTGAAAAACCCAGTCTGAATTCCAGGATACTCTTGAAGGTAATGTCAGAAATAATGTCAGTGTTTTCCCTTTGGAGGAATTCCTCACCAAAATCAATGGAAAGGTATTAGAAAAATGATCCCTCATTACGAGGTCACTGTAAGGGATTGAAAAATGAACGTACAATAGCAATGTTGAAAAACTGTCTGTTAGAAAGCTTATTACCCCAGTGTTCAAATACCAACATACAGCTTTATCTCCCCACTCCTTTCTTATCTGTTGTCTCTCATCTTTTACTTCAAACTCTTAGGAACAGAACTTCTTGCATACGCAGTAGAGAATCTGGAAAAGGACGGCCCTATTCACCAATATCGAGATATAAGCATAATCAGCAGATGCTCAGGGAACATTTTCCTGATATGAGCATGCCAAGAGGGTGTCCCAAGCAATCCCCACTTCAGCAGAGCACTTAAGAAGAAATAAAAATCTTAGGTTCATATTGATCACTCAGCCACAACTGGAAAGGAAAAAAAGAGGGTTTGCAACTTATTTTCCTTATCATCAGGTCACACAAAGTAGTCACAGAACAGTCCTGCATAAAAAAAATTTAAAACTGTACTTATTATGGGACAAGGAATTTGACCACTGACAAAAAAAGAAATTGTTTGAGGCAAGCGTCCCCAAACTAAAAATAAATTTAAAAATAAATGAAACAAACCATACAAAGCTTAACAATAAGACTACATTAGTTTTTTTACATTACAGAAGAAGGTAACAATTACTGTCATAATAGAAATTTATTTATGAGTTCCAGTTTCTTAAACAATTTCTCTTTGATAATAAAGCCCAACTGTCTCTGCATAAGGCTGTGGTATTTTCACTAACAAAGTTGGTGTGGTGACAAGACTTAATACATATTACAAGAGAATGTCAAACATTGAATGAAATGTCAAGTTTTGATAACTGTCTTCCCAAAAAGAATGTTAATGCCATCACTTCTGGAAAAAATTAAACTGCATGAAAAATCCCTGGTTTACTTCATTTTGTAGACTGAGAAATCCATCAGCACAGCATGCCAGCATCATAGAAAATTAATGTACCATATATTGAAGTGAGAGGCCACAATATGTTAAAATTTAATTAAATGGCCATGTTTCTAGTAAATCCAAACAAAGAATTATTTTTTATTTTTCACTCACTGACAGGAAAATACTCAGACATGCATGTGAAAATGCACTACAAAGCAACAAGCAACATATGTTGTCTTTAAATTAGTTTATTTTCTCCCTAGCTTTCCTCTCTCCGGCACAGAAGAGTCAAATAGCTGGATGTGAACCCTCTTTTATTCAGCGTTTTCCATGGGTTACCTTGGAATGGTTCCCACTTATTTAACTGTCTCTTATTTATGACTTCCATGGCGTTTAGTTCCTGTGCAGATCGCAGGAAGCATTTCTTGGGGTAGAGTTCAGAGCTTTAGAGTTCTATTCAGAGACCATATGTGCAACTAATCCCTGAATACCTTGAATATGAAAAAAGAATTCATTCTGAAGAAATAATTTTGTATCCCAAAGCTTCCAGTGTATTCTCTCTCTCATTGAAATTATTGAATGCAGCAAGATTAGATTTGTGGAGCCGAGAACAAAGAAATGTGGAAAATGAGTTTCTTGGTTTATGTGTTTAACAAATCCAAATGTGTTTTCATACACTGCAGGCCCTCAACACAGATGAATATTGCACAAAAATGAACCTGAAATAGATTTCTATTCACACTTTCCTGTCAGTCACCTTCCAGCCTGGCTTGGTCTTACTGCTGCTCTCTTCTCCCATTACTCCCTAAATTGAATACTGAGGAAATTATGTTAATTTAGTAACTCTGAAGTGTCATACAACAGAACTCAGATAAAATTAGGTTTCTATACTCCCTGTTATCAACCACAGCCATTTTTGCAACATCAAACCGTAAGAGTTTCAGTATTTAAAAATATTATTGCTGCAATCATCTGTTTCCATCTGGTCTTGCATGTTCCAAAATTTTCCGATTGGAAAGAAGAAAGAAGTTCTCATATTTTTATTTGTTCATAGGGGTAAGATTAATGCACATAGAAAACCTTTGAACTATGAATAAATGGGTGAGCTTTTCCTAAAGTAGGTTAGCACTATGTAATGGCCATGACCTCCAGTTATAAAATGAAATTCTTTCAATAACTGCCATAACGGTGCCTTAAGATGCCTAGAATGAATATCTTTAGTTGTCTCTTAGAGAAAAAGAATTGAGATGATTTCTTATAAAGAACTTTTCCATAGTCCACACAATGAGAATCCCAAGCCCTGCCAAAAACTACCCTTCATTTGTCCCTATCTTTCATGCAATGTATTTTAAAAGATTATACTTTAGCATTACTTGATATAACCAGAAACCCTTTGGGTTCAATTCTGGACTCCAAACTAGAAATGGACCATGATAACACTGAATGTATGATTTAAAGATATATTAGTTAAATATATGCTCTATTAGTTAATAATATTTGTGGTAGCATTAATTTTTTATGCCTGATAATTACAGAATTAAGTTTTCTCTTCCATTGCTGATGCATGTGTCCAAATTAAATAAGAGAGAAGCCTCAGAAAATGTGAACTGACACCACTTCATTGATTTTGTAGGTTAATGTTCAAATCCAGTACCTAACTACCAGGTCAGCTGGTCTGTTGTCCCTATTAACAAAATGACAACAATGTTTATAGGGCCTATACAAAAGATAGCGTGAATTCCTCCTTCACCCTATTGCCTCACACAAATGATGTTTGGTTCTGCTGAACAAGATGCTTTTTTAAACAACTAGAGGTTAATACACTCTTGTGAAACTCCAGTCTTTTTAGAAACAACATAAGTTTTTCTTCAGAAATTTTAATTTAGTAAATTAAATAAAATAAATCGACATGATAATATTGAAAAAAGCATTGCTACTGGCAAATTAAGGAAGAAACTACACAGTCCCATTGTTCCACAATCAAACCATCAATAATGTTAAAATATTCCTATGCTATATCTGGATTTAAAAATTTTTACCAGTTCTAAGCACCATATTAAAATATTATTAATTTCTAGTGGAAAAGCATATAAAGGGGAAAAAAAAACCCTTGAAAACTGAACTTCAGTGTAATTAAAAATATTTTTTATTTAGAAATCTGCCTCTGCCAAGAGCTTCATCTTTCAGAAATATGCATTAGTATTTCAGCTGCTTTAGCTTATTTGTGTTCTACGTAAAAATACAATGTCAGAAGAGCAGAAGGGTCAAGGTTTTCCCATTTTATCTTTAAATTATACTCAATGTTACAGCTGCACCAATGGCTTTTACACTGTAATGAGCATCAGGCTTTTGTTTGTAACATATCAGGTGTAGGGGAGGTGATAAAAAGGATTGAAAATTAGTTACAGCAAGATATGTTTAGCCAAAAATATATTATGCTGCAGTAATATAAAAAATGTCACAGAAGAGCCTTTATATAACTCTTCAAAAGTCCACAAGCTCGTATTTGCACCTGCCTTTCTAAGGGAAGGTCCTATAACTGAAAAATCTCAAATTAAAATGTAAACTTCTGTTTCCTGTTAGAATCTTTTTCAGCTTGATTTTAGTTTTAAACGATAAGAAACCACCTTTTAAAATCCCAGATGAGGCCTCTCCTGGTCTCTTTGCATCTTGCTCGAACAAAAGTCTGTTGATCTTATTCTATTCTAATCTATATTACTTACTTGTTCCAAAGTATTTGCATTTCATTTTCCAGAGCAAATACAAAATAAAATAAACAGCACTGGCAATTGCAAAATGGAAATGATGAACCACCTGATAATTATCCTTCACCAAAATTTCTGCACTGACATTCAAAAATTAAGTTTCAAATGCTAACTATTCTATAATAAAAATTAAGTGTATATGGGGTCACTGGGAAAACCTATACCCCTTGGTTAGATATGGTACATAAAATTATACACAAATAATATCATACCTATGGGATATTTCATGCCTTTACCCTAAATTAGGTCACATGAAACACACAAAAACTATTTTTACCATGAATGCACAGCTAGAGCTTACTTTCCTCTAGGCATAATACAAGGTGCCTATAAACTTGCTTTTGTGGTCAATCTAATAAAGCGAAAGGTCACTGGATAGTGCAGTCCCTTGCCTCAGTTATGGTCTTATCACTGGGAGGGTCAGTGGTGCATGGACATGAGCAGCTGAAATATTTCACATTGACTCAAAAGAGCTGTAGGTATAGAAGAACCTTCTTCAAATTAAAATTTAAATTATTTTCCATTGGTGCTAACTTCATTAGGATAGCAAGGAAACAGGAGGGTGGTAAAAAGTCTACAGAACAACACAGTATTTACATACACCTTGTAAATGGCTTTTCATTGTTACAAAAAGCTTAATAACATCCAAGTTACTGTAATTACACAGTCTTTCCCTTAGGTATGATTGCTCCAACATATTTAATTTAATTTAAATAAAACAAATTGGTTTTGTTAGAAATAACAAAGACCATGGTGGATCGTTTCCATGCTTATCTGGTTGAGTGCTCAGGCATGATGAATAGCACATAAGTCCTGACTCAAGCATAAAACAACTCCAGCCTTTGTGATCAAGCAAAATTTAGAAGAAATGGTTCCTTGATCAACTTGAATAAGCTGGGCATGAGTCTTCTTGGGAAGACACAGTGGAAAATACATTCTAGACAGAGTAGAACTATCCAAGACTGATATTATATATGGTCATAAGATCATCAAAAACTTTATTAATGTAAATAACAGAGCAGCAGAACACACCAGGAGCCAGCCAAGCTTTTGCGTTTTACACATGCCCCTGCACTGCTGAAGTATTTCACAACTAGACAGAAAAAGGACCTCTATTAGAGAACTAAAAAGTCCATATACGGTGTAGCAGGAAATCCTATGTTTAATGCAAAACGTCATAAATGAAACTAGAAGCAAAATGAGTATCATTAGCATGGCAAAAAGGTCTAACTTAGATATTTTAAAAAATCACGTTAGACGTAATCACCCCAAAAATAAAGCAATAAGAAGAAGCAATCTGACATAAACAAACAACAAAACAGAGAATCCAGTCTCAAGGAACACACCAAGTAAATTTGAATTCTGCAAAATACAAGGAATAATTTCAATATCAAATTCTTGTGTCACTAACTACAGAATTGCACATAACTTTCCTGGTGGTATTTTGAGACATCACACAACACAAACCAGTTCTACTTCATGCAATTTTACTCCTCATCCACATCGTATGTTGTAACAGCAGGTGGTTGAACAATTGCAACACACTAATACCAGATTCCCTAATGTGACTAACTTACTTTATCCTGGTGGTGTAAAGGTAGCAAAAAAATGGAGAAAACCTGCTCTACATGGAAGGCAATGGTTTGAGCCCGAGAGAAAACACCATATGGAAAATTGTTTTCTTCTGCGTCATCGTCAAACAATTTCTAAATGATGTTAAAAGATTATTATGATTCAGAGATTATTTTTATAGACATTCATATACATGCAGGCACTCCTACATTCTTCATGCTATTGCTAATCTGCTATTTATTTTAATTATTAATCACATATTTAGTTAAATTGCTAGTACCCATTGCTTTCTGGAGGCGCCAGCACAAATTTTAACATAAAAATTCTAGTGAACGTTTATTGGAAGAGTTTTTTACACCTTGTGCAAGATGCATCTTCTATCTGTACTGCATTCACTAGGTCCATATGAGAGTTTTCATCCAGGTTGCCTTATCATTTAACATCAGAGCATGAAATTTTAATATCTGTTCAGCATTTTTCTGAATGCTTCCCTCAATCTCTTTTGTTAAACTAGATGAGGTTAATCTGTATTTAACCTTTTATTTGACCATAAAAAATTTTTAAGTTTTCTGTTGGTTTCAACAGAAAAATAGCAGGTTAGCCTTATTCTACATTTCCCCTGAAATAATCAAAATAAAGATTTAGGGCTTGTGTAAACACCTGAAGAAAACAGACATATTTTCAAGAGTGTTTAGACCCCAGCAATTCCTATTTTGCTCTGCTGTTACAAATATTTTTTAAAATTTTGATCATTCAAATTCAATATGTAGAGACCATAGAAATATAGAAATACAAAGTTCAATGAAGTTCTACTTGTAGGCTTTTTCACATGCTAGTTGGAATACAAACACAAAGAAAATTAAATAAAGCGGTATGTTTCACGGAATAGTGTGTGTAGCTACAAAGGATTATAATCCAAATAGATTATTTTTTGCTCTTGAATTACTTATGAAAATGTGGTGGCACACTGCAGCCACACAGGAATAATGAACCTTCACAAAATGGTACTTCATTCAGGGAAAGAAGGTTTTGCGGTCATAACAGCAATTTATTCTGAGCCAGAACTAATTTTCTTCTTGGTTGTTACCTCCCCTCTTTTTTCTTTTAACTTTGCCATTAGAAATGGCAAATGTTTTTCAAGTTCAATATCACCATTAGAGGATATTCAAGTTCATATAATTCTTTTATACTGCAGATTAGATTTATTGTCTTCTTTTCTATGCTTCTGTGAATATAAAATGTGTTTTAACTCAAAAAAACCCCAGCATAAAGCATTTGCAACCTAAATAATAGCATAACCAGGAAACATGTGACTCTGCTTATTTATCTGCTAATAAAAAAATTATTAGAAACACTCTTTTCAATTGAGTGAATTCATTATAATCTGGAATAGATATTTACAGTTGATCATATTGCAGGTGGTATCTTTGGGTAATCTTACTTAATTTTTATATTAATAGATTTTAGGATGGTTGTTACTTCAACCAAAATGCTGGACAATGTCATTAGTGCAATTAATTAAGCAGCTAATGCATTGTGAGGACGATATTCAATTATACCCCACTGGAATTGCATACCATGAGTGTCTTAACCGCGTCAGTTTGAAATGCTTGTATCCATCATTACAACATCATTCAGTGCAACAGAGAGACTGAACTAAATCATCCACTGACTATTCAGCCACTAATTTCCTATTTCAGCCTTGTCTGACATATATATGAATATTATTTCTCTGTTTCCCCCTTGAACATGCATCCCATGGGAACATTAAAAGCAGACGTGATACAATGGTTGGCTTGCAATAAAAAATAAGGCTAAATTTTAATGCAATTTTACCAAGAGAGAACTATTACACATAACCATCTAGAGGTAGAAAACTTTAGGCAATACTTCATAGCAGTTTAAAGGCAAGCAGGTTAGTTGAATGTGTTCATCAAAACTACTTTAAGACAGGATATTATTGCTCTAGCCTATTGAATAAATCTATGAGATGCAAAATGTTTATTTCACACCTTTTCCAGAAATTATTAGAAACCACAAGAAGTCAGAAATCACAGAATTTTTAAATAGTGTGAAGATCAAAGTGGTTGAAGACATGAAAAGATTTATATATCTGTTGACTGGAAGAAATGTAGGTTGCAACCACCAAAGTAAATATTTCTGAATAACAATCAGGAAACTGATTTAGGAATGACATTTAAGCTTTTACAGATTATGCTGAATTACAAAATTGATTTCTGCTTTGTGTGTTACTTTCCAAGACTGCCGGAGTAGAAGTGGTGGTTACAAGTTTTCTGGTGTAAATGTCTTCTACCCTAAATGTTCTGCCGGTAGAAGCTGATAGTATTTGTGAAAAAAGTCTAGCTCCAAGAAATTCTTCAGTGTGTTTATTTCCATAATTGACTACTAATGAGCCCTACTACACCCAATAAACATTCATACCTAATTTATGGCTATATTTTAAGATTTCCTGTTCAAAATTTTCAATTCAGTTTAGGACAGATAAAAAATTCTAACACCTAAAATAAAAGCTAAAAATATAAAGCCCTACCTCACAGAGGTATCTTTCCATTGTTTATTTAATCCACCATTTATCTCAATTAAAACAAAGTGGGTACCTGCAGATGTGTGAATGGAAGAACAGTGCAATGACAGCTTTGCATTCTGTTGCTATCAAACTTTAGAGAGTAACGTGTAACACATTGAGGTGCTTGGTTTAATGACAGGGAAAAAGCAAAGGGTTGAGTTCAGTTAATTCAAAACTGATTTTTAATTATTTCCTTCTATAAATGGCTTTACATTTGAACTAGATAGTGCTCTAAACTATAGAGTGGCAACTTTGAAATATCCAACTTTTCTGGAGCTCTTCAAATGCAAAATGCCCTAACCAGATATTTAATTCTCCAGAAAACAAGACATTTTCCAGTTAACATGCCTCCTAATCTCTAATTCTGTTTACACAGCCATCACTCCTAAATTCAATAGCCATGAAATCTGCCCCGATTTAAGAAAATGAAGTGTGTGTTGTTACCATCCTACCATGTGCTGATTTCAGTCGGTGCAAAGACATGGCAATATTTCTTAATTTCTCCAGCTTTTTCTAGAATACTGCCAGACAAAGATTTGTTTTTACTTTTTCTCTTGCATTTCAATATTATGAAAGATTGAGATTACCTGATGTGCTGAATCTGAATTTACCCTCACAAAAGTATAGTGAAATTATACTGGAATTCCAGTGACCTGTATATTTATCAACCTCCTCTGCACTCAGTATGCAGATCAGCTTACCAGGTACTTAAGGCTGTTATAATCGAAATTACTAGGAGATTCTTAATTACAATGTGATCTCATGATCCCTATGGTTGCTATGGCAACTCAAACTAAATAATCTGAGTGGTACTACATCAGCACTCCGTTGTTTTTAATGCAGGTTTATGATTGCAATCACTATATTAACAACTGTGCTTACTTTATTAGCATGATTTATTTCTTCTTGGGAATACACCCTTAGGGATACATTTTAGGCTGCTTATGCTCCAAGCAGACAGAATTCACTAAATCCAGTCACTAATGTCAAATATGTTCATGCCATATAACTGACCTCAAGATACTGAATCTACTGGGGTTCTGATGACAGAAGAGTATATTTTCAATATAATTCTGATATTCTACCTCCTCCTGCATATTTGAAAAGAACTGAGTATCATGGCAAGCATCTTACATAAAAGTTATGGTAAAAATGGCGATTGCAATTTTTAAAAAACAGACCACATAAATATTAGATTAATGATTTTGTGTGCTATCATGCCACTCCATTGTGCTTGTGGTACTGGGTGACAATCTGATAGTTCACTTCTGCACAAGTGACTTAAAAATAGAGATGAAGCTGTATAGATATCACAGAATTTGACTTCATTCTTTATCCAGCAAGAAATTAAATGGTGACATGCAACTTAGTGATGGAGGAACAGTGCAGATGAAACTCACTGCTTTATACTGAAGTTACACAATTAGAAGCTCACAGCAGTACAGATGAACATGAAAGATGAAGCTGCACCATAACATCCAAAATTAAAGCCTGAGCTGTTCATGGCATAGTGGCTTCTCCTGGATTCAAAGAAATATGAATTCCATCCAAAGCTATTATAACTAAAACCACCATTACAGAAATTGTGAGGTATGACATAGGTTACGTTTTCCCCCAAGGTTTAATCTATGGTTTGCTGTTCTTTAACCCTGAAGAATTTTATAGGTTGTCCTAATATACTCACAGGTATAAATAGAGCAGATCACTCTGTCACCAACGACTGAAATCATAAAGCATAGTACCCATAACTAAGAAAACGAAATATTGCAGGTGAGTTCCAAAACATTGCCTGTCCTTTAAACAACTTTTGATATGTGACAGCATATTTGTCACTAAAGTAGCACTGCACACAGTCAAAACTGGCACACAATTTTTTTATCACCAATTATGTTACTTATTAGTGATCACTTCATTGTGGGTCTCTTAGTTTGGTTTTGCTGGTTGTTTATCAAGGTCATTGCTCTTTTCCTGGAGCAAAGTGCAGGCAGCTAAGGAAGCCCATGAGAATTAGAACAGTGAAAGATCAAACACAGAAACTTTAGAAATTTTTGCTTGTAGAGATTTCTGCCATGTTTTAAACAGGACAATTTATCTCCTTGGCAAATTTCTTAAGACAAAGAGTTACTTACCAAGACAAATGGTTACTTTTTCATTTCTCACTAGATTCCTCAAATACTTAGACATTTTTGAATCTCATCAATACTGAAAATTCCACAGCAAGGCCTCTGGGTGAAACCAATTAAAAACCTGCTTCAGCTTCTGAGAATGATTGGAAATAGGGTTAATTCTTGCCAGATTAATGTGTTTTCATTGCTCATTTCTTCAGGCACAATGAAAGAAAATCCTGTTTGTAGAGTCCTATAAACAGGATTTGATAGACTCATTCATAGCAGCATGCAATAAATATTCTGTACATTATGATTTGGAATGGAGATGGTAAATATATGGCTCTGGGTGGAGGCTTGGTATTAGGTCACCAAGGAAACAACAAAGTATCTAAAATTTGCATGTACTTACCATCAGAATTTTTGCTTACTCAAACACTTTGAAGACAGCTTTCTGTAGTAAATTAACATCATCACATACTGTTTATTCAGTATATTTGATTAAACATTACATCATTTGAATATCAATCAAATCAATAACTATTTGCTCTGAGCTTCAAAATGAGTTATTCCGCACAAGAAAATCTGCAAAAAATTTCTTTGAGAAAAATGCAAGTGCTCCAGTAATGAGAAGCAAAGAATGAAATTTAATTTCTTCATCCATTTTAGGGGCAAGTAGAAGCTTTAAGTTGCAGGGAGGACTATGATTTTGCAAAATGTATGAAAAATGTTGTCAATGTCATGATTTGAAAATTTGCTCAAGCCCATACAGAGTCAGAATGCAGGTTTTACTTAAATTCAGCTATATTTTTTCAAGTCAAGAACAAAGATAATTTAGTGTCCCATTTTTGCTAACATTTGTTATCCTCATGCTGTGATCAGGTAAGCTTAGAAATTCCAGTTGGGTAGTTCAGTTCCTTTCAAGCAGCATAGGAACTACTGCTATGCATAGCACTTTTTAGTTTTTACATTTACAGGTCATTTGCTTGCTTTTTTTGTGACACCTCGGGGTTGGTGGCAGTCTGCCCTTCACTTGAACTGATGTAGTGTTTATTAACAGCAGCCTGAATGCAGGAGGCCAGGGGTGAGTGGGACATGCAGATTCTCATCCTTTTCAGCAGGAAGCAGTATATTGCAAACAGCATATCAAATATGTAACAAATCCTAATATTGAGACTTTAACAAGAAAAAGCTACATTCAATGAAATATTTTCCAGAGCGGAATCAAAATGCAGCTCCTGGCAAACAATATTTGGCAAAAAAAAAAAGAGAATATTTTTATAAATGTCACCGTATGTATTTTTAGACGCCTGTTAGTACCAATTAAATGAAATTACAAGTTATTAAGTCAAATGAGATTTTCCTGCTATTCCAATCATTTGCAATGTTATCTCCTCTGTACTTGATTCAACTGAAGCCAATCCAAACTATATTTAAAACAGAAGCAAATTTCTGCTCTCTTGCTGTGTTTCTGAATTAAGTTTGGAGTATGCACATCCCATGTTTTGAAAAATCATTCACATAGAAATGTCACATTAACACAAATAATACTATAATTGATATTTACTATAATTGTCACCTCTTCCCACTGACACAAAAGACAAGTACCATGCAGCAAATTTTTTTCAGTAGGAAGTACACTCACCAGCTTGAAATAGCTAATTCAGAGTTCAGGAATTAAAACAACCTACTTACTTTTTTAGTCTAATTAACCAGCTAGATTTTATGTTCTGCATTGTTGTATTGGAAATACCTAAGCAGACCAAAATGTAAACAGTATCTCTGCAAACACTTTCTTTTGGTATCCAAGAACTTTCAAGAAAAGTGTATTTTAATAATGGATCCTTGTCTTCTGTTTAAACCATTGTTTTATGATTATTTTCATCCACCAAAAACAAGATAGTTGACAAAAATACAGATAAAGGAATTACATACATGTAGGATTCCTAAGCCCCTGTGCAATCCATCAAGATCTGACCACTACATCAAAGCCTTTAACCTCTTCCAGTGTTGCAGGAAAGGACAAGGCAGCCAAGGAAGAAACAAAATGGATGCTACTCAGCATGGCCTGCAGAGCTCATAACTTGGAATTTCTGAAGAAACTACTAGGCTGTGTTTACAGAAAGAGGATGAAAAGAATTAAACAGAAAAATTCTAACCTTGAAAAACTGGGCTCTAACAGAAGGTATAGTCTTGTACCTAAGGGTGGAGGAAAATAAACTACAAAGTTTTGTGTCGCATAAGATGGAAATTGGAAATGATAAGTATGAAATTTAAATGAGTACATTTTGCTCTGTTAGGAAAGAGGAGAAGTAGACAGTCAAAAAAGACCAGTTACTGGAAATTAGACCTACATCTCCAATGCTGATTTTGGACATCCAACATGCATCTCCAAAGAAATGCAAACAGAAGTCAATTCACACTCTTCTGAGATAAAAGGGGGCTTTGCCAATGAGATGAAGTCCACAGCCAGTAGAAAAATCAAATATTTACAAAGAAAGGCTTAAACTGTTCTGCCAGAGCCAGCTTCAGTAGGAGTAACTTAATTGATGTTAATAGTGCTTTAGCTCACAACTCAGCAAACTCTAAGATGAGAAACTGTATCATATGTGTGCTTATGAGGATTTCATCATTTTCGTTCTATCCCATTCAAATGCTCATATTTTTGCTCTGAATGTTACTCTTAATCTCTTTAAATCTGGGACTTCTTTTTTGCATAATAAATTAAAAGCCAATTGTAACATGATAAGACCTTCTTTTTCTTTGACAAAAAGAAACTTAGTAATCTGGCAATATTTGGTAAAACCTTTTGTTCCTTAAAATTGCTGTAGACAAATTGCCTACTGCAAAAAAAAATTGCCTGCTGCTCACCAGGCTTCTCATTCTGAATGTATTTTAAATTTTCACTGACAGGTGACTTCATCAATGTCACTATAGGAATGCTGCTCATTCTCATTAAAAAAAATGAAAGGGAAAAAACCAATATTGTCTTCATACTTTCTTTAGTCAATGATTTTCAGAAGCTATTAACAAGTCTCCAGGCTTACTTTTTCACCCTCTTTCTGATAAATAGCTTAAAAGTATTAAAGGAAAAGTGTCCAAATAGCCGAGAGTTAAATTTGGTTACACTTGGACATTGAATGAGCTGGTACAAAACAAACTACATTGAGTGCTGGTTTGGGTTTGTTTTTCAGTGTGAGCAGCACTTACAATCAAGCCATGTGAACAGGCAGAACTAGGTATTTGTTGTTCATAGAGGGCAGCAGATGTCCTCTGATAGATATTGAATTATGTTTGAGCTGGGGACAAATAGATGTTCCAAATAAGTGCTTAGATGATCTATCAGACAATATAAAGAAAGCGTTATCATTTTCACCATGTCTAATACGTAGCTGCATCAGTATTCCAAAGTCACAGGAGTTCTTTTGAAACTTTTATTTCTTTACTGGGAGTAGTTTTAGAAGCGTTTTCTAAAGAATAAGTCCTGTTTGTCAGTGGTGACCTCAACACATGAACAAAGAAACAACCTAACAACATTACTGAAACCATGACTGAATAGACCTCAGCAAAATAGAACGTAAATTAGAAATTGAAAAGATGCAGGAATAATTTAACTTTATACGAGTAAAAGAGAACAGTCTTAACATTCTTATAAGTTTTAAGAAACACTCCTTATGTAGCTGTCCTGAAAGCCTGGCCCATTCTCATATACCACAGGTTGCAAGGATTTAATAACTTTCTCCTGCTTGTGAAAATCTCTGCATGAATGTGATAAAACACAGCTCTGCAATAAAACACTGCATTATGGCAGAGCCCTGCTTCAGCACCTACTCATTAACAAACCACTGCCTTAGAAATGAGGTAACTTGATGTTTTTTATTGCCTCCACTTTGCCTTTTTTGGGTGTAGTAAATATAGGAAAGTTAATTCCCTATATAGAATTGTTAAGTGGGCTATGTTTTGTTAAAATCCTGCTCCCTTGATCATCCCCACACATGCATAATTCACTCTCCAGCCTTAGTTCTTGCTTTGAGTTTAGAGTTCAAACTTAGTTACAATGAGGAATTTCAGTCAGAAGTTTATTTCTCTATAAAGTAATTTAACTTCTGTTTAATCAAGGGTGTAGAATAGATGTCATCAAATTCATTTAGTTAGAGCAGAATAGAAGGAAAGAAATTGATTTGAGAAGCTAATCGTTTTCTCAGAAACATATACAGCTGCTCCTAACACCCTTTTGTCACTGGTCTTTTATTGGAATCTCCTTAGGTTAGAAAGAGGCTCTCTGGATATTTCAAACTAGATATGGCATATGATTTTCTTATGTAAGCTCAGTGGGTCCATTTCTGTAAAGGCTGTCACATGTCTAGTTCACCATGATAATTATGTTGACAGAAATAGTTCCTTCAGCATTTAAGCCTGTTTTAAAAGGAGCAATAATATTAACAAATGAGTTCTGTGATGCTTTATACGATACTGAAGCTATTTCAGCCTGCATGTCTAATGCAGAGGTGATGATGTATCCCTGAAGCAGGTTGGCGAAGTGCAAGGCAGTGCATGTCACGGGAAGAGAAATAAGCAAAGAAGTCGTTCTACACCACAGGCAGTGACACTGTTGGCATGGCTGATGGTTCAAAAGTACATTTTTCTTGCTATTATTTCATGTTTGCTGGAATATTTATGATTCTGCTTGGTTCTATAGTAATAGATTTCACAGGTATCTGTATTTCACAGTATCTTGCAAAAGGGTATTAATCCAGCTGTGTGTGCCTCGTTCCTTTCAGAAGACCTCTAAACTAATATTAATATTGCAACAACAGGGGGCCAGAATTCCCCTGTTGGCATACATCTGCCTTGCCTCACATAAGGCCATCTCTTCTGTGATGGTTACCGCACTCTCAAAAATTAATAACCAAGAACTTTGGAAATGGTAAACTCAGATTTGTATTTCATGGCTCGTTATAATCCAGTGCAGGAAACTGACGCAAAATTTACTCTTATTTCTATTCTGGGCTGACTGGGCACTTCCAGTTCAGCAGTTTCAACCTGTAAATAAGAATTAAGGATTCACTGCCACAGAAAGGGAGCATGGGGGGGGTTGTGACACAAGAGTGATCTGTCTTAGGTATTCACCTGTGGTTGGAAGGGGAGTGTGGACCCTTCCCCAACATCCTCAGGAGTAGATGTGAGTCTGCATTGCTCCACAATAAATAGATAATACAATGGTAAGAATGTGCAGTATTTCCTCCATAGCAGTAAAATTCATAGTCCACAGCTCCTACGCCCAAATTTTGCTATACTATTTCAACTTACAGATTCTCTGCTGTTGTATGCAACCTGAATTCTGTTACAGAAAAGAAAAAAATCAAACCATACATTCATACAGAGCTGCTGAAATTTCTCAGCTGATAGGTGCTTTTAACTATTCTCTTATTTCCATATAACTCTGAAATGGAAAAATCCTCAAAATTAATAACTCATTTGAGAATTACATCAGCTTGTTTGTAAAATACAAATTTTTCTTCTACCTAAACACAGTGACTCCTGGGGAGTGTTATGCACTTTTGGATTAATGTCAATTCTTTATCTCTTCCTGCCTCTGTCTTCACTTTTTCCCCTTTGTCCTGGAGCTGTACCTGCCCGTCAAAGTACTGAGCTGCAGCTTGTAACACCACCTCCTGCTTGTTTGATTTATGCTATTTTCTTCTCTTATACTTGGTAATAAATCTTTGCAAGGAACAATACTCTAGCCACTGACAAAAATTGCCACCTTCTTCATAATCACATTTATTCGGTTTCTAAGATAAGATCTGGGACACACAACAAAGGATAAAGGGGCCTTTAAGCAAAACACTAAGACAAGTCTTCTTCTAAATAATTCCAGTATTTATGTCAGGTAGCTGAAGGCAATAAAAAGAATGAATCCTAAATGTTCATGTTGTGCCTTAGTTGGGACAACTGTCAACCCTCCACCCTAAATCATAGACTATTATTTAAAACTGACACTACTTCCCAGGTGAACCAAAAGCTGTAAAATCAGGAAATGAAATGCATTTAATCCTAGGCCAAATCTTAAACAAGGTAGGAGGAATACCTAGGGGGGTGCAGTCACAGTTTGAGACTTAGAAATCTCTGGGCATTTTCCCCTTCCCTTCCCACATTAGAGTGCGAGTTAGGAGAGGATTGACAGCAACGAAATAACTTCTAGATTACTTTTGGGTTTAAATTAATTGGTATTCTGCACATAATTATCCCATTTTCAAAGGGAATTCTCTTAATTCTTGTTTTTGTTTCTTTCAAGAAGATTCATTCCAGAGTCATATTGCAGTGCATAAAGTGGAAACACCAATGCAGTGCACTGTCAGGTGGATGTACTGGAACATTCTCATTACCCAAGGGAAACAAAACACTTTATTCTGGCTAATTACAAGTGTGCAGAGGCAGGCTATCATGTTTCTTAAGCTACATAATACAGTATTATTTTATTATGCAGGATGGACCTGTTTGAATGCAATGTGGCTGTACCCAGCACCTGATGCCATCGTGTCACACAGACATTCTCTTGGATCTGCTGTATGGATTTTCACTCTTTCTCTACTGCTGTAATACAGTTTTTTAGACCCTTGCCAAACATTTTCCTGCCACATCTTGAGAAGTGTTTGGTGTAATACTGCAGTTTCAGAGACAACAGCAGATGAGACAAAACTCTGGGAATAATCCAGCATGGCTTTCCATAGGTTTGGATTGTAAAGTTAAAGTTCTTGCTGTTTTCATGACAGTAATATTTCTCATTAAGTAGCCAGCCAGTCTATGAAATCACTGCAAAAGTGTACTTGCTATATGACATTCTATTATTTAAAAATTCCTAATTATCTATGAAAGAGCTACTGCTATTGGCTACAAAAATGTATGGCTTGCTGCAGAGGCCTGTACAAGCAGTAAACTGTAGAGTATCATACACAAACTTGCAAACAGAAAGAACAGATACATTTGTTTTAAGAGACAGTAGAAATATTTCAGTAAAGAAATCTATCACTTTCATCTGACAGATGCTTATTTTGGGATCTGGTACTACACAAATCTTCCTGTGAGTGGAGGCCAAACTTCTTTCTCCCCTTCAGGACACTATTTTAAATAGGCAGTTTAATTACTGCCTGCATTCACTAGTTTTCTGCAGGGTAGATGCACTCTGCAGTTGGTTTAGGAATACTGAGTCTTTGGCAAAGAGCAAGCATAAAATTAGTGTTGGAATCTTGCCCCTGGAAAGTATTTCTAGATACCTGAAGCAGACAACTGACAGCTTTATCAAAACTTGGGAATTTGCCATGATCTAAGTATTGGAATTACTGAGCCTGTCCCTAAAATGCATGGCCTTTCTGACAGGTAGATAAAAAATGGGAGCACAGAAATTAAGCCAGGCACTCATTTCTTTTGAAGGTATATTCTTCAATAAATGTCCATATATTAAAGTTGTCAAGTGTGTTAGAGGACACCTTTCAGGAAGCTACTGAGATGTGCTTTACATCCACTGATGGCTTTCTTCTCTTCTTAAGTTCTTTATCACTGAAAGGAAATATTTTTGCATACATTGCTTGCTAGAATTGCAGAAAGACTGAATTCCTAAAATTCTTCATGAATTTGCTCTTGTACCCACCTCAGCTCCCCAGTGAGCAGTGCCAAGGTAACTTGGAAGGCCTGCACTGGGGAGTGTCAACAGTTCAGTGACTACCCAGGGCCACCAAGTTCACCACATGGGTGGAGTTCATAGCTGTAAAATCTTACCCACAGTCATGCTGATAGAGCTCATTGGCTCCACTGAGCACCACAGCACAGCAAATATTCAGCATCTGCACTCAGATGGCCTAACCTGGACTGCACTGAGGCTGTCCCCAGATCACTTTCCCAGCCAACAGGTACTAGGTCAATTCCTCATAAGGTTTCTTCATATCCACTCAGTGCATTAATGAGGTACCTCCCCCATCCTGCACTTGTTCATCAGGCTGGTTTCTGCCTTACTAACACCAATTCCAGCGTCCAGCAGATGCTGTGAATTAAACCAATAATGATGACAGCAAGAAGTTTCTCACATCAGCTTGTGATCCCTGGTTGGAATCGCCATTGTTATCAAAAGCTTGGTTTACTTAAATATAATATTTTAAAAATGTTTATTAAGAAAGAGGTATGTTCACAACACAGTCATTTAATTGCAAGTGGATCCAGAGTGCCAAAAAATATGGTAAAGCACCACAGAACTCTTACTCTCCATGTCATCAGAACAAAAGCAGACTGAGAGTCACAGTCATTTACCACATTGTCTTGCCTAGCAAAAATTTGTAGGATGAAGTGCAAGTATTGAAAATGCTCAGAGTTCATCTATCAAGAAATTCCACTATAAATATTAGAATTTATTGTGCTTATTACATTGTCAAACGCATCTGTTCTGTTGGCATTTAGAATTGGAGAAAGGCTGAGACGTTAAAAAAATTATTTCCAGCAGCACTTAGATAAATGTCACTTCCCAGTGCCCATGTGCCCATGCTGTGTTGGCCGTGACATTGCTTTCCCCCAGGAACAACTTTATTTAATCCTTTAAATAAAAGTACAAGATATAGATATATATGTGTATACTCGTGTGTGTGTGTGTGTGCGTGTACAGATACCCACAAACTACCTCAGCTAGGAAGACCTAATGTAACAATAAATGAAGGTTAATGTCAAAATAAAATACAGCTCCAGAAATATTTGTCCAATTTTTAATACT
This sequence comes from Oriolus oriolus, assembly GCA_013400235.1. Lineage (NCBI taxonomy): Eukaryota > Metazoa > Chordata > Aves > Passeriformes > Corvidae > Oriolus > Oriolus oriolus. The sequence goes on from VXBT01012581.1 coordinate 172,611, forward strand.
GCTCCAATAACTATCATAGGATATTAAGCAGGAAAAAAGATAGGAGTCCTTTTTTAATGTGACAAAGTGTCCCAACTATCAGCTTGCAATAAGGACCTCGACAGGGATTTAGTTGTGACTTACCCAATTCTGAGCTTACATTAACTAAGATTTTTGGAACTTAGGAGAACGTTATAAGCTGACAGTGGAAAGTTTAAGACACACTAAGAAAATCTTACATTTAATAATATGTGACAGAAGGAAATTGCACTGTACCCTCTCTTTACTGAAAAGGCAAGCAGTGACATGACAAATAAAAGATGACAAAACATGCATCTGAGTTATTGGCATTATGCTTATCATACAGCTGATTTCTAGAAATAAAAATAGCTAAGAGGTTAGAATTTACACAAATAATGAGAAAATCCTGTGACATCTTAAAAAAAAAATCCTGATACCTACACTAGGATGTGAACTTTGGTAAACGAAGGCTACTGATTTCACAGGCATTACTCTAGTTGTGGTGTGAGTTTACTTAGATTAAAAAAATAGGAATTACAATAACGTATAACAGCAGTGATTCATCTATTCTTATACTCTCTGGCAGGCAATATTTCTTTAGTTTGGTATAAAATTTTTCTACTGCTCTGTCTTTGTACCTTTTGCTATCTTTTTCTTCTGTGCAAGCTTTAACTAGACTTTTCTCTTGAGGCTGTGCTCCCCTTAGAGCTGTAACACTACCATGTAACCCAGATCCAGGAGGGTGAGGTTCTTCCCTGTTTGTGCCACTCAGTGTGCTGCAGCTCCTCACTGTTCTTGTCTGGGAGGAAAATCCAGAGCAGTGCTGTAGCAGTGCAGTACAGAATCATCAGTTCGGTGGGAAAAGACCCTTAAGACCAACTCCAGCTGTTCATTGAACACTGCCGACTCCACCACTAAACCATATCCCCAAGTGCCACATCTGCATGGATTTTACATGGTTTGGTTTGGAGATCAGTTTAGAGATCATCTAGTTCCAACCCCCTGCAGTGGGCAAGGACATCTTCTGCTAGACCAGGTTGCCCAGAGCCCCCTCCAAACCCACTTCCAGGGATGGGACATGACAGCTCCTCTGAGCAACCTGTTCCAGTGCCTTACCACCCTCACAGTAAATAATTTATCCGTTATGTCTAAACTAAATCTATCATCTCTCAGTTTAAAGCCATTAACCTTGTCCTATCACTACTCCCCTCTCTGGCTCTCTTGTAGGGCTACTTTAGGCACTGTAAAGTGCTCCCAATGCTAAAAGAAATATTAAACACCCAGTCGAGCAACCTGCATATTGCTATCAAGCAGTGTTGTACAATGGAAAGCAACCCCTTTGTTCTCCCCCCAAGGTAACATCCAAGTTTCAAGGCCAGAAGCACTGGATCAATTGCTGTTCAAGGTTGTCGTATGAAATTCAGATTCAAGTGGAGTCCACACTGCTGGAACTCCTGCACAGGCTTCCTCCCATCTTTCAGGATAGCCAGCACTTTGTGCTGCACAGCAGCGCCCCAGCTGAGGCCCTCAGCCCAGCACACACTTCATCTCACTACCTTACCTTCTTTACCATCTCTGTCAGGCACTAAGGTACCACGTTAACTGGGGAAACCACACAAGCCACAGTGAGACCTTTCTTAGAGCAGCCATGAGGACAACACACCTGCAATTTTAATCTTATTGCTTCTGCTCTATTACAAATACAGGTACACATGGCTTGAATCCCTCAATAGTGAGGAGTAGGAATAAAATCATCAAAAGCAATGAGCTGTATTTAAAAATCAGAGTGAAAGCAGTGTCTGCATTTGTAAGGTGCTGACATCCAGCTCAGACCCAGGGTCAGCTTCGGAATCTATAAATGGAAAAATGGCCATAGCCTCCCCCAGGGGAAAAATGTATACAGATCCTAAAAGCATCAGTGAAACAAATCTTATACTATTCTTTCACTGCAATGCAGGCAGCTGGAGAGTGAACATATTCTAAAATATTATTTCTATGGTCCAGTATTGAAATAATCACTTTGAGCATACCAAAAACTGATTTAGTGAGTTGACATCAGCCATCTCTAGAATTCTCTAACTTCTGAAAAAGTTAAAGAATTTTACTTCAGAACTGACCTTTAAGAAATTAATGTTTAAGCACAATAGAGATGTGAAATACATGTTTTGAAAACAGCAATATTGCTATCTCCTCTATCCAACTACAGTTCATCTCTCCCATAAATTATTTCAAGACTTGTAACGCCAAAGTAGACTTCATATTATACTGGATTGAAGGGGTTTTTACCTTTTATTTTTTTCAACAGAAATCTACATTTCTGCAGCAAATGTCTCCATCCTCCTCACTGAAGGTAAAATATATTCTACTATACACATTAAGTAAAATAGATTGTGGATACTTCTTTTCTCAGCAGGTACATAACAATATCTCTAACAATGTGCCTTTCTTCTCAGAGAGACAGAAGAAAGTAATGGAATATGTAATTTTACAGGAGTAATTATAAGCTTGAACAATTTTGAAAATAAGTGGTGAGGAGTAATTTCAGGAAACTGAGGCTTACAGAACATTTCTGTTAAATGTAACTGGGAACAAAACTATTGTTGAATGTGTGCCCTTCGTATTGTGACAATATCTAGAGCGAAGGAGGGAGTCAGTAGCGTGTTTTACTTCCAATTCTATACTCTCATCCTACTTCACTCCCACCCAGCACATGTGCCCACAAGCTGTCTAGACACAGACATTATGCATTGACTATCCAGTTCGGTATTGCCTTGCTCAGAGATTATTTCTTGTTTCAAGCATATTCTAATCAGCTTAAGACTGAAATCACTTTGCATTCTTTTTCTCCACCAAAGACAATATCGGGGCTCTAAGCACATTGAGTTCCACTGCTTGATTTCTACAGCGTCTTCTTCAGAGCTGTCATTAACATATCATTAACATTAACATATCAAAGCCACCTGAAGCCAATTAGTTATGTACATTATATTTCAAAAATATCCTAATAACAGCTACATCCAGCTGTAACAATGTTACAGGATAAAATGTTATTTCCTACTTCGATCCTTCAGCTCCCTTCACTAAACAGTTTTATAGTTAAGGAATTACTCAAGTTTCTCCAAAGACTTAATTATCTGCACCAAATAAGATGTTCTGCATCCTGTTATCTTTTCTAGATATACTTTTTCTTTCCTTAAGCCTGCTATCACAGTAGCCACACCTCTAATATTTTTGTGTTAAGAAGATCACTACACCTTCATTTTAAATATTTAACCTGAAAAGGGAATTTAGGCATTCAGTGTGTCATAAAATAGTCATAAAATACTGATTTTTCTTGTTTCTTTAGATGATAGTGTACGAATTATCATTTTTTCTTTTGTTTGCTACACCAAACAGTTACTGAAAAAGCCATCTTTGGTAACATGACTGATGCCAACAGCCTTTCGGGAAAAAGAAATTTGAGCTTTCTATTTTATTAGATGTCCACTAATGCCACATATCTCCTCTCTAAAATTTAGCTGCATTTATAGAAAGTGACAATTAAACAAATGCTTAAGTGTTTCAGTAAATCAGAATCCTTGTGTTACACTCATTCCTTCTCTGCCTTTTTTCCCAAGCCTGCAAGGTCGCTGTGCCGAACCCACTCATGCAAGGAGACAATGGAAGCATTCACTGGCAATGTGAGCACAAGTCTGAACAAAGATTTCCTGATAAAGAAAAACAAGACACTTATTAAGCTAATTTTGGTGTTACTTTTAAGCTCCAGATGTCAGTGCCCTTACAAAGTCACAAGTTGAGTTTAAAGAATGTTCAGCACCACCTTAGGAGGTAACTGGAATTAGATTCAGTCCTCAATGGAAAGATTTAATAGCATATCCAATGCTGCTTTTGTTGTTTGCTTTGCACTTTGCATCCAAAATGCAGAGTCAAACCCTTCAGGCCAAGCTTTTCCATGAAATGATATACACATTGTAAAGAATAAATGCAATAGAGGGATTGAGGCAGCAATACTGTTTCCTTTTTTTTTTGTGGGCAACATGCCAAATTTAATCAGTTTGCTTCCTATGCCTGCCTGATTTGATAAGAAATAATAGCTACTGAAGGTAGCTGATAACAAATGGAACAGATGATAATATCCAAGCTATTTTTTCTTTAAAAACCAACCAAACAAAAACTTATCAGAAATATTATCTGTCATGAAATACTTTTATATTAAAAAAGTCAAAACTATGATCAATCAAAAGCTAGCAAATATATATGATTTGAATCACTAACATTTAATTCACCATTTGTTGTGAGAAATAAAGATATTTGCAATGCAGAATAGAATATCCTCAGAAAAGAAAAAAATGCATTTTTCTGACTAAAGACTTACAGTGACAGAAATTAGAAGCTGAGTGAATTTTGGAAAATCCATTATTGGTGTAAGTATAGTTCACAGTATTGGAAGTGGTTTGACTAATTATCATTTATTTCCACTAGAATAGCTCCAGGACCTGATGCCATGCCAACAAAAGTTTAAGGAGTGGTACAAATTGACTTAAATTAGTTTTGCATCAAGAGTATATCTCTGATTTCAGCAGAGAACTGTAACTACACATAGAATCTTTAACATAGGTCCCTTCATCAAGGAAGTCATGTTCCTGATATCATGGATGTGCATTGAAAGTAATTTATCTGAAAACTAACCACATATCTCCCTTGTCCTCCCCGCCACCTCTATGTTTATGGTTAGAAAAACGGGCAATGATGATGAAAACAAAGTGGATTCAAACACATGATCTAACTCTTCTTTGGACCAAGACCCCCCAAGCCATTGCTGGGAAGAGGCGCATTGCACTGAGGTCAGACTGTACTGGAACAAAACCATGTCTCTGCCCTCAGAACAAAACAAATTAAATGTTCTGGAATTCCATGCTCTTCCATCAATTGCTTCTGTTTCAGAATGCATCTCCTTTAAATGTTCTGTTTGATATCAAAAGGCTGGAACAAACCAACCACAGTTAAATTGGGAAGGTGCTGCTTCTGTCCAAAGTTATATCCATAGATACAAAGAGAATTCTGAAATGCCTGAATTTCTCAGGTCATTTGTGATTGAAAAAGGTTCAAATAAACTCAGAATTAGGCTCAGTGAGTCACTAAATCCTGAACCTTTAGATAAAAGGATTTTTGATATGACTAAGAGTTAACTGAAGCACCTTCAGATGTGGTCTTCCTCAACTGAAATCTGGAATAACTCTGCCAAGAGAAGCTTCAGATCTGGTTCTGACAACTATACCCTGAAGAATTCTATTAATTTACAAATTTCAGATTAGAAGTTACCTTTTACTTGATCAAAGGAAAAAAAAACCCAACGCGTGTAGAAACAAGCAGAAGTTTTTCTGTTCTTTAATGATACACGTTATGTCTTTAAAGTCTTTATTTCTGAATAGTTCTTTCTTTGCTTCCTTCCTTACCTATCCAGGCACAAGCTGTACAGAGATGTGAGGACCTTCCTCAGTCCCTGCAAGGGAAAAGATCCTGTTCCTGCACTTGTACCCTCTACACATTGGGACCATGATCCCAAAGAGGCCCAGCCATGTGGAGATATGGTCCATAACGTTTCAGAACATTAACTTCTCGTAGCAAATTCCTATATGTCATATACAACTTGTACCACTGGCAGGTGACAACAAATGTCTTGTAAAACATTAAAAGTTTTACAAGAAATTCACACTTACCACCCAGAACTACTTAGGAAAGTCGCTGATTAACAGCCTTGTAGTGATGCAGAAAGCCTTCTGCTGGTCCAGCCCAATGCAAATGACTGAGCTGGTCTTTATTTAGTACATGCTGAAGCCTGGCTGCCAAAAATGATAAACAGCTCCTGTCAGATGATGATTTACTGCTCCTGTGCAGCTGTGAGCATCAGTTACAGAAATGTAGCATGCAAAAAATGTAAAATCAGAAAGGTGTCATTGCTCTAGTCCTAGCAAAAGAACTATTACTGTTATTTCAGGAGACTGCTGCCTTTAAGGTAATTAAACACTGACAACTTTGTTCACTCCCTATTTAAGATGACTGAAGTTAGACTATATTACAGCCTCCTCTAACTCCCTGTGCAGTATAACTCCTATTCAAAAATAAATCTTGAAAACATAATTGATTATCCAGGACAATTCTAGCTCTCATTTTCAGTTAGGAGCTGAGGTGGCAGACTGGGCAATGCTGATGAATGCTAAACAGCCTGTGACTGATTTTACATGAATAATCCGCCAACTCTATAACACAATGAAGTATATTGAAAGAAGAAACTACAAAATCTATTTCAAATTATATGAAGACTGTACACTGGGAGAAAAGAATTAACCAATTAATTTCTTACTCCACTAAAAGCTAATTTCCTTTAATTTTTTTATCTTTTTGACAAGAGCATTACTCTAAGAAAAAAAAAATCCAAACCTATTTAATCAGATTTCAGACAGACTTTCCTAGTAGGTAATTCTCTTATGTCTAGGTAAACCTTCTTAAAATCTCATTATCAGCTGTGAAATATTTCCCCAATGTCTTGTGAGTAGCACTTACATAGTAATATCATATATTTAACTCTTTCACAGATAAAGCCTCACTACTGTAAATTCAGGCTTGCAGTACATTTAGGAGTCCATGTGGAAAAGTTTAGGGTTATCAGTTGCCCAGATTACCTGACCAGAAACAAGCTACTTGTAATAACTGTAGGATAGTTCAGTGAAGTGGATTCTACTAATCTTGTAATGAAATGCTGAAATGCCTGGTGGGATAAATGCAGCTAACACACTGGTAACAATTTACTTTTTCCGTTTAATGATAAATTTCCTTATTTTGATTTTTTTTCTTCCCACAGCTGGAAGAATAGGATAAAACTTTTTACAAAAATAATAATTCCAAGCAACTTTATTTCAGTGAAAATGCAAATGACCTTTTCAGTATGTTTTATTTTGACAAGCTGAAAATCTATCCTTTAATTTTTTCCTCCAGTTACACCAAGGAATAGCTAAGCCAACAATAAAAAGTACGCATCTGTTTCAGCAGTGCTTCATAAAAAAAATAAAAAATCCAGGATCTCCCAAAGTATTTCAGTTTCTTCCAGACAGCACTCTCCAATGGAAAACATTTCTCTCTAGTTTGAAAAGCTCTTCAAGGATAGTCAGAAATGATAAAAGCCAGTGAGCTCATGGAGGGGGAAGACCTATATGGAAATGTATTCCCTGAAAAACAGGAGCAAAGAGCTCCTTATTTTCTTGGTGCTACAAGACTGAAAGCCAATCTGAGGCAAATTTCATACTGGGGAAAAAAAGACAGTGGCAGGAGGATGCTGGACACAGCAAAAGGTAGTGAAGGTAATCATAAGAATACAAGTGAATATTGCAATTTTTTTTGAGTATTATATTATTTTAAGGCAGTCCTGGTGTACAGGAAAGTAGGGCAGTACAAAATTGAATATTAATATTGCAAAAAAGAACGAGTCCATTACAATGAACAGAAAATGTATAATATTTTTTTAATTTTCCTGAAATCATCTGTGTTCAGACAAAGCTTCGTGAACCTAGACTGAGCCAACAAGGTGCACAAGACTACCATAAAGGGAGATGTGAGATCACCAAAGGCTCTCCTCCAATGACTGCTAAAACCAAAGGGAGATCACTGACCTCTAAATGTAGAATGGGACTCAAAAACTACCTCAAAATTTAAGTGGGAGCACATTCTATGTCCCTTAGCTTTTGCTTTATATTTGGCTTAAATGCACACAAATTTAGAAAAAGGTAGTTTATGCACAGTATTGTCAGCATAATCAGCGCTCTCTCCATTCTTACAACATTTTTCCTGCCATTGATGATGGCTCTATGGGAAAAACCCCCCCGTGAAAAAAAAAGAAAAATACTGTGATGATTGGATGGATATTATAGGTAGAGATACCGAAATCTGTTTTCCTTCTCTAGAGCTTTGTACAGTCTATGTTGCATGAATTGCCTCCTTTCAAAAGAGAGCAGGAGAAAATGAAGCAAACATAAGATCATTGGATGTCTGAAGTGACTGACTAAACTCAATTGAATATATTGTGTGCCTGTATGCACTGTGTGTATGAAATTAGCTTTAAAAGAAAAATGCCACCCTTCCCCATCCCCATTCACATCAAAATGATTCTCTGCTGGGCTAATCTAATAGATTTTACTCTGCGACATGAAGTACTTCCTTAAGGACAGTGGAAATAAAGCTCTTATTCTATGACAGGGAAGGTTAAATTGAAGCACCCTTTTTTTTTTTTAATTTGACATTTACAAATAGCAGAAGTCATGCAGTAATGAAATAATAATGAAATTATAAATAGGTTACTCTTCATTTAAATTGCAAAGATGTGCTTTTCTGCCTGCCTCAGAGGTCACACATGTTGGTGTGTAATGACCTACTGAAAACAATTCCTTAGCAAAAATGGAAAATTCAGGGGACAATTTACTGTCCAATGAAAGCTTCACCTTACAGCCTATGTAATTTTACAGTAACATGTAAAACTTCAGTTTTACAGTGCCTTTTATGCTGCTATCCCATCCTGCTTGACTGGTGTTAATTAATTCATCTTCTTGACCCCTAAGGGATTAAACAACTTCTCAAAATTAAAAAAGAATACAAGGCACAACGAGCAATAAACTAAAAATATAAATTGAAACCTCAAACCTAACTCTTTAAGTAAGGGGGAGAACCTTCATACATAAAGGAGAAGAAAAAACATTTCATTAAATGTATTTAATATTTAGTTCCTATTTCTGTTTATTTCTGTGTATGCTAAAAGACATTTCCTCAAGGCTGGGCCTGCTCAATTGCCTTATGAAATTTCAGAAGTGGCAGAGAATTAGCTACCCACAGTGGTTGTTCTTCTCAAGTATGTGAGACGCATTCTCACACAGCATTTAATATTCCATACACAGAACGTGGGATGGATTTTCTATTTTGGCTGAATAACAGCTGAGGAAAAAAAAAGAGAGTACTCTCTTGGATCACAGAGAAACTGTCCTATAACAAAGAACCACCGTGTGAGATTTTGGATATTCATTTTTCACTTAATCAGTTCTGACAAAAAATCAGCAATATTCCATACACTGCAAGTCAAAATAATTGACCTGTGGGCAGACACCTAACATTTCTGTAGATGCTCAAATTAAAGTCTTACTTTGAAAGTCTATTTTTCGCTGCTTCTAGCAATATCCTAATGAATAGCATATTGAAAATAATTTTGGACTTCACTGTGAAAAAATATGACCACTGAAGTATTGTGATTTGCATAATTTAAAGATTATAAAAAAACTTTTATAAAATCACAGGCATGTTTTCACTTTAAATAATAATGAGTTCTAAGTGATACTGAATAAATACAAAATTTATTTTTTATCAGAAAACAAATTTGTTTTCTTCGGTTTAGGATAAGAGAAAATAGTTAAATTTTTTACAGAAGAAAAACAGGAAAGATGACCATATGGTCAAAACTCTGGGACTGCACACAGCATATAGTGCCTTCAATTTTAAAATAATGACTTTGTCTTCTTTTGTGAGCTGTCTTGCAAATCAGCACCCATTTCCATAACTTGTCCATGCCATCAGGCACTGATAGCAAGTAATTTCCAAAATTGTTTCTTTATCTCCCTACTCTAGCTGGGATATGTGAATGCTGTTTCCAGTCTGCCATACAGTCGAAAAAGAGAAAGAGAGCAGTGGTGAGAGTTCCCCAGTTTCAGAGTGTAACCAGCCCCAGGCACAGCTCCTCTCCTCAATCACAGCGCTCTCTGCTGCACCTCCCTGCAGGTGGAACAGGAGCTGCAAATGCTCCTTCTCCCAGATGGAAAGTCTGTCTTATCTATTTAGAGCACGAGCTGTGCAGAGGAGCGGTTTTCTCTTGAACTAAGTCACTTATTGCATTGCAGCTTTGTTTTTACTGTATTTTGTACTTGCCACTCATTCCTGACTCTCATTTCAATGCACAAACTCTACCAGCGAGTACCACCCTTCTTGTGAGGAGGTTTGGCTGGCCCATCCACCTGGTGGCACTCATGCATCTTCATTATCTCGAGTTAATTAAAATATCTTTTTTAAACAAATAATTGTAAATGTGCCACCACTACAACCCCATGTTGTGCTAACATGGCTGGAATCTTTACTTTTACTACTAACAAAATGGAAGACACCTCTTCCTTTTTGCCTGGGAGCAGAAAGCATCCTCAGTGCTGAAATAAACAGTCTTTTCCATGGGAAGGCACCTATGAAATGCTCTTTCCATCTACAGCTCTGCTCCATAAATTCTTACTGTACTCTTGTTCCCTTAACCCTACATCAATATTGCTACTGCACTGAAAAATCAATCTCCTATTTTTATCCTGTTTGGTATGTATGCCCAATATTTTAATCTACTATGTTGCATTTACAAGATGTTTAAACTTGAGTAGACCAATAGCTTCTAAATAAATTAAGAGGTTTCAATTTATATGTGCAAGATTTCCTCTCCAATAAACAACCAGGCATCATAGTGCTTTGCCTCCTGCATTGGATACATTATCACTATGGATTTGACCTTCAAAACTGCTTCACAACAAGATGTACAGTGAGAGAATAGAAACGGCCAGGAAGGTTTGATTTATTGGCTAAATTTTATTGTCGTGTTTTGAACATATTCAGGTATTGTTTTCCTGTCACTCCATTTCAGTTGTCCAAGTTTACTGAACTCAGTCCCAGAATTTCATTTTAACATCCTCCTGCACACACATTGCCACAGCCTTCAGAATTTCCAAGATTTCTAAAGGTGACTCTGGCATAGTTTTTGTCATCACAGATGAAAGTTGACGCTTTTTAGTCCTTTCGTATTTCAGTGTCATATTTCCTCCCTACCCAGATATTCCTCCAGACTTTCTCGTTACTTGTCCATGCAGTAAATGTCAGACTGCAGCCCTGAGGATTGAATGACCCAAATAAGTGGACACTCACTGAGGCAGCCAAGGTCAACAGCTAACACAAAATCGTTATTATATACGTGCAAAACATGGCTGTCAAAGCAGGACAAAATCTGACACGTGGGCTCACAGAGAGCTGGGTCCTCTTCAGCAGCAAGCAGAGCTACAGTGGAATCATGTGGCTACGGCGTGCCTGAGCTCTGGGTCTCAAACTTCCTGAAGTAGCTGAGACCAGAAACGCATGAAATAAGCACAGACAGCTTTCCCTTCACTAAGGCTGAGGTGAACCTGTCACACATTGTGTTTCAGTGAAGAACTTAGACTATTTCTAAAACCTCTTCAACTGAGTTTCCCTATTTTACACTGAACATTCTATTTTACATTGAACATTTCATGTTACAGAGTACACAGAGATTTTAGCTCAACCTCCTTCAAATTACACATCTTGTGTAGGTTAGAGAAGGGGCTGGAAAGAAGGAATTCAGCAAATACTCTGGCAGAGCATGGCACTTGAATGATTAGAGCATAGCCATATCTCAGATCAGCTCCCAGCCTGGGAGCTCACTATCTGAAGCATTGCTGGGCTCTCTCGCTCAAGAGGTAACTTTTCAGTGACTCATCATTTCTCACTGTCTATGAAAGATATGCACATTACTCTGAACATACAGGAGCTTAGCTGGCTGACAAGGAGAAAGACAGTAAAAAGGTTCTTTTTTTTTTTTTTTTAAGTGGGAAATTTCATGCTGCAGAGGGCTGCAGATCTCTTCTTTCTCTCTTTCTTGCTTTCTCTCATTCTATCTTGCTTCCTTCCTTTTTCCTTGAACAACAAAATGACAGCCCTTCTGGCCTCACAAATCTGGAAGTGCACACACTTTATTGATTTCAATTATGAGTGGATAAAATTGATATGTACAAAATGAATGTGTCTAGTCCACAGCAGAGATCTCAGCAAGGAAATAAGTTTGTTTAAGAGTTTACATTTAGAGCATCTTCTTAATGAGAAGAAAAACAGAAGGAGGGATGGAGCCCTAATTAATAAAGATAAATAGATGCCAAATGGATGCTTTTTCTTACGGTTTTTCTCTTGCAATATCTCCTCCTGACTAATACACATTCAGACTGTAGAAATGCACTGTCATGCACTGCAGCATTTGTAAAGTACACCTTACATTTGTAACCTTATTAAGAGTCATGATGGTATTCATTGTATTATTATTTTTACTGTTCTTATTTATCTGCAAGACGCCCCTTTCTTCAGCCACTTGGAATCCTTGAAATCTATTCCGGACTCATGTGCAATATTAGCCCAGATCTGCGACTCATACCTGTGCTAAACTATCCAGTTCAGGACTCTTAATCCTTTTCAAGAAACATAAACAAACAAACAACAAAGATTTATTTAGTCCCGGCATGAGAAATAGGTTGTTTTCTTTAAATAAAAATCTAATAATGTTCACTGAAATGAAATATTTCAAGCTTTGACTATACTAAACAAGGGTATTGATTTTTCTAGTTTTTTCTATTGTGAGAGCTCTTGTAAGTGATAGAGACCATTACATCATTCTGGTTTAGTAGTCAGGATCTTTTGTGGAACCTTTCCAAGGTGCTGGCTGTTTTTGTAAACTGTTTGCTTTTAAAAGCACTCAGATTTCTTTCATCTATTTACATCTCCAGTGGCAATTTTATTCAATAGTGGAATACAGGTATTGCACATCTGTTATCCATAATCTAGATGTTATTATCCATCTGGTACCTGCCTTTTTTTGTCACTGCATGGAACTCAATAAGAGGTTGAAAATCTGCAGACAACACTAAGCTAGTAGAGTTGGGGTTACACACCTTATTCCACATGAAAACAAGCCTCAGGAAGGACATTACATTGTGTATTCATTACTCAAAGAATTTTTTAACTGTGCAAAGACCTTGGAATTGGTAAAAGAGATCCCCATCTATCTGCAACCTTAACCTTCACCTTTGTCAGTGCACATATCAACATAAAAAATGTAGTATTATAGCTAGAAAGGTCTCATGTAAGGATACAATCTGTCCTAATTCAGACCAAAAATTTCTTTTTATCAGCTTCATTTGTCAAGTCTGTTGATAAGGCAAGCAAAAATTCAGAGTATGAAAAAAAGTCTGACTCATTCTGTAAACAGAAATATACTGATCATAATACACTAATGAGGGGAAAAATAAAAAGGAGTTCAAAATGATTTTTCAGAAACTGCTGTAAGTGAATACAATTTGAGGTTGGAAAACTAGGATTACTGTTATGGCTGCAGGGTGCATTCTCTGCTGCCTTCATATTTCTATTTCCCAGTGAAGTTATATGATAATTTTGGAAAACAATGAGTAATAACACACAAGTTTCTATGCCTTTGACTTACAATTAATCCTGCACAAGTTTCTGTTTGTTCATTTGCAAAGCAAATAAAATTATGTTTTTCTACAGCTCATGTCTATTACTTTCAGTGTATGTGGAGGAAAATGAAAGGCTGTGACCATTCCTTTCTACTCCACACAGAATTAAAGATGTTGCAATGATACTCAGAAAATGTCTCATCTGAGGGTTGTGTTTTAAGCATTTGAATGTGACATTGCAATTAGTATGGGAAAACTGAACCCTACTTTCCCCAAAACTTTGAACAATAGCACTTGGACCACAACTTTGTTAGGAGCCAGGAAGTATTCCATGCAAAATCAATCTTCTATCTAATCAAAATGTTATCTATAAAGCAAGAAGGATAATCTGAGACTAATTAAAATCCAAATAAAACAATTACATTTTAATATGTATTCCCCTTAGGATATTGCCACTTTTTACCACCATGTTACAATCACAAACTAGAGAGATGCAATTGTACTGCTAACCTGATCCACCTCAACCCACGTCCAAAGGATAATTCAAGTACAATGCACATCCACACAGAACAGTGCTATCCAAACCACTCGGGCAGCTTGATCACCATCTGGCCCAATCTGGCTGTAACAGAGATTAATTCTAGGTCATCCAATTCCTTTATTGTTGTTTTTTGATACATTTCCATTATCATTGCAGGTCCAGCACAAAAAAACTGCACTTCAAATTATGGAATTTGCAAGAATGAACCTTTTGCAACAGAAAAAAAAAAAATTATATGTTCTCCCACAGAAAATACAGCATAAAAGTTTCTGAGATCTAACAACTTTCCAAATTCAAGTGATGTGACAGTCATATACCTCCCATTGTGCCTTCTGTCATGGCTGGCTGTACCCACGGGCAGAGGAAATCTGACAAACCTCAGGTCCAGAAAAGGGAAGGATTTTTTGAATGTAAGACTCATCTGAAGGACAGAGGAGATCTAGATAAAAAGAGGTCTCTGAAGGATTATTTCTAAAAATGGGATGGAAGAAACAGACCTCCAAAGAGAGTTTTCAATATTTGCAAGCTGCAAAGGGAACCAAACTATCCCAATGGCAAAAGTGGGACAGCAATATTACGGCAGCGTGGCTCTGCACACTTACCAGGGACTTGCCATCCACAGGGGAGTTATCTCAGAGCTGTTGCTCAGAGATTTTTCACTTCTCTGACAAGCAAGAAAGTGAGCAGGATCGACACTGTAGCGAAATTGACACCAGCAGTGCCAGTGTTCGGCTTTCTACTCCACTCCTCTCCTACAGAAGATTCCGATTGCTATTCAAGATGCACAGAAAGCAGAAATTTCTGCCACTGAGCAGTGAGTATCCAGTCCAGAAATGCCCTGAACAAACAGTGAGGCAGCCATGAGTTTTCAGAAATGTCCTTTTCAGAAATCTCCTTCTTGAGTTCTCCACAATTCCCATCCCAGTAGAATTACACAGTATCCTGCAATTTTATTTTCTTGCTTCCCAGCAAGTGCTGGGTAGGGAAAGAAGGCACTGCAGTTGGAGGGTACTGTGCAATTCTACCAGTACAGAGGAAAGTAGGTGCAGATTCAGGGCATTCAGTGATTAAAACAGATGTCTAATTTTCAACAACTGTATTAGGTGTTCTCTCACTTTCATGTACTTTCATATATAACCCTTAAGATACCCTTGGAAAATAGATTTCACCAGAGAAAAGGTGCTTGTGTGCCTATTCAGGTAAAGGGTGACACAGCCTAGTGATCAAATAGCACAAAAAGTGCAAATTGCCCTGATTTTGATATTGATAATTCTGTGACTAATCTGGAATAATAGATGTAATCATTAACAATAATAAATTGAAGTTAAATTGTTGTTATGAAATTACAACCTTTCTTTCAGCCAAACAATTACCATCTTGCCTACACTGAAGATTTGTGTGGGCTAAGACTGCTGCTGCAAACCATGACCCTTTGTTTGAATTTAAACTTCCATATGCTCAATGAACTGTCATGTATCACATCAACCTGGACAGCATTTTTGTTGAAGTATTTTCCTCTCCTTGTGCGCTTCAAGTTTTAAAATCAATATTTTACCCTACAATAAAAATATTTCAGCTCTTTGATTCTGTAAGAAAAATAGAAATATAATCTCCTAGTATAAAGTAAAAAGAATTAATCACACTTTTTCCACTGCAGTCCAATAGTAAAGCAGTATATCCTAAAACTTGTTCAAATAAAACTAAATTTACTTAGTTTTCTAAGTAACTTTTATAAATTTACTTACTTAAATTTATTCTGAGATTTCCACTAGTATCAGCTACAACATGACTGTAGGAAAACAAAATTGCTTTGTTCTTTCTGGTATTTATTCGTATAAAGCATATCTTTTCTCCTCCTCCTGCTGGTTTTCCATTCTGGAGGAAATGATTTCTTACCATGAGTTCAATGAACAATACATTCTGCTAAGAAAATGTTTGAGACATAATATAAAGGTGGTTTGAACACCTTGAGGACACAAGTTTTCCAACAAGATGCATGGCAGATCTCTCTCCAGGAATGTAAATTCCTTCCCAATGCCCAATTTGCTACCACCAAATGGGGCTTTGGCTGGCCCTACAAAGACTCTAATCTCCCTCCTGACAACAGATGGCAATATTTTCCTCTCTTTAGAAAATGCTGGTAACAGCAGTGGAAATGGTTTAAGGCAGAATTCAGATTTCACAGCCTTCTACTGTCTGACTGTGCATACAGCAAATATCTGCAAACAAGGCCTCATAGCTCAAACATGAGATATCAGTCCATGGAACAGAAGCTTTATCCATGCTGATGGTAACTTGTTTGTCACCCCCTCCTTAGTAAAATCTTCCTGGCCATTTCTACTGGTTGTAAATTACAGTGTGTTATTTGAAATAAACTCAGCACAGCTGTAGATTTTATGGTTGGGTATATAACTTGGAAATAATTTTCTGTGATCACACAAATATTTCGTCTTAACTTTTCCTTTAATACTATTCATGGAAGTAAGCTGAAATTCCCTACGGCTTGGAAGCAAGGGTAAAAAATCAGCAACAGGACAGACACTTGCTTTAGGATTTGCATAAATTGTACAAGGAACAGGATACCAAAATGTCGAGGAATTTGGGAAATACAAAGTAGAAGAGATTCCTGTATTCCTGAAGGAACAACAAAGAAGTAGTCAGTGAATAAACCTGGAGAGTACTAGGTACTTCATAATCTCAGGAGAAGTTGACAGTTAATGGTCTTACCCAGTGCCACAGCTAAAACTACACATTTAAATCTAGGTTTTCTTCAGGGTGATCTATTTGATCATTTTCCCCAATGAAAAATTATATTGGCCAAGGAATTTTTAAGGTTTAGGAAATGGAGTTCTGGTTTATAATATTATGCAAACCACAGTACACAGCTTAATGAATTCACTGTCCTGGATAGTGCAATGAAATATTTAAATACAGTGAGTAATATTCTGTTTCACTGATTTTTCATTTGTACAATTAATATATCATTTTTCATTATTTTTAACAGTGGAATAAATGCACGTAAATCTAAATGTTATAGGGCATTAAAATTTTGTCCCTATGTTATTTTAATGTATAATTTAGTAATTAGGGTAAAGGACCACTTGATATAATGTAACATGAAACAGACATAACCTGTTTCAAATCCTACTAGACATACAACAGTCCATCTTTAACTGGGGATGAGGAAGAAAACACAGCCATTTTAAAAGAATAGAAATGTTACCAAATTAAATCAATCCCAGTTAACTGAACACAGTGGAGTGCCAAGGGTTTTGATGCTTTAAAGGTTAAAGGGTTCTTGCATGGTTTATTATACATAGAGAAAAACACCTAAAGGATAAAAAAGGATAAAAAGCTTGTAGCACAAATTCTGGATTCCTGTAATATCTCCAGAGGTCCTTAATCCGCCAAAAGCATTTTTCCATCTGAATTGTTAATCTCCCAAAATACAGAGGGGAGAAGAGACAAGGGTGTTGAATCCTCGGGATGAATTATTTTTCATTCACTGGGCTGTGCTGGAAGCATGGGCTGCTTTCTGACATGGGTGCTCAAGGTGCATGAAAGTGGCTTCTGTTCTTGGATTTCAAACTAGCAAATTACAGGCTGAGGCCAATATTTCCTTTCATTTACCTGATCTTCATTTAGATGAGCTTGTATTTTTAAAATTTTTTCAAGATAATTATATATGTCAATACATCATAATTAAAGGGCTTCTCTGACATTTGTCTTACTAGTTTGCTTCATCTGAAACAATAATGGTAACTGTTGAAATACATGCATCCAAGACACAAATAACTCATTTGGCAGAACTTACTCATCTCAGAGTCTGCCTATTACTATTCTCTTTTTAATGATAATTTTATCCAAAGCAATATTGGTTTCATCACTCGACTTCAAAGATTACTTTAAATTTGGCATCTTTTTTGTAGGCAGAACTCCAGCATTAGAAGCAATGTGTCTAGAGTCTGCATCAGCAGCAGGCAAGGGGCTTTGGTGAAAGGTCTGGACTGAGAGAACAATTCAGATATTTTAAAAGCTTAGTATCTTTCTAAAAATGAAAATAATTTATCATTTTCTTACAATTTAACAATAGTAGTTGCAAAGGAAAGATTTCAGGGTTTTTTAATTACTTTCAGTATCTAAATAGCTAGTTTTCAGATTCTATTAATCTTTTTGATTAAAGCAGTTCTGCTGCTGAATAAAACTGTAGACATATCCATTGATTGCAAGATGAGTTAGTGCTAGATGGTTATACAGTTAGTCTGTATGATCACAAATTCCATGTAGAATGCATTGGTTTGGCTCATGTTTACATTTTCTTCAGCAGCCTTTATGGAAAGTTTATAGGATTTCCTAGGTTTAATTCAGTCATCCAACAAGGTACTTTGCAAGTCACCCATATTTGCACATCCCTGTTCACTAAGCTCTGTTCTCATTCTAAAGCTCAGCAGTGCAATTCACACACTAGAAATACCAGCAGCAAAAGAAAACTTGAATTTGTTGATATTTTCTTGTGGCATCCACACATAGTTTTGTGATTTATTTCATCAAGTCTCATGAGACAAACAATCAGGCTGAGGCAATATTTCAGCTCAATGTCTTCAAAGCAAGGGATTTAAAAGAAGGTGTGCTTAAAACAGAGTGCAAAGGCAGTAAGAAATGAGACAGGGAAGAATTGAATAAAGAACTTTGCACTGCTATTAATTACATCCTTGACAATTTCAAAGTATACAACTTCATTCTGCAGTCCTAAATGTCTCCAGAAGTTGCCTTGGATGTAGCTTTCAGAGACAAATTATTGGGTAACATTTCAGTTTCTAAAGTGTTCTCAGAGTCCAAAACCATTTGCCTGCTTTCCCCTGCTATTGGAAAGGATTCTGTACAATCAGATGGGGTGGAACAATCTCCATTAAACTGCTATCCAGTAAAAGCTATTAGGGAACCTTTTTATGTGAATGAGAATCCACTACCAATAAAGCATTTTGGCTGTTGATGACAGAAAGTATTCTTTAGAGAGATTATCAGATTCTCTATACACTGTGAGAAAATATTCAGATGTGTTTCCTTATTTGAAAGCAGATGGAAGAATCAAATTAGCTCAGGTTACCAAGTTAATGTTGGCAGACTTCTATATTAGGCTTCAATAAGATAAATCTAGACTTGAATAAGACAAGGATGTAAATGGCAGACATATATGTATGTATCAAAGATTTACTAGCTGCTGCTAGACAAATTTTCAATTCCATTACTCTTCTTTCAAATTCCACCAAATACCCAGTTTTATTGGTATCTGAAATATGTGTTTTTATTAAAACAGGTCTGCTGCTGAACAAAACTATAAACATGTCCACTGACTGCAAGAAGAGTTAGGACAAGACAGGTATTGCTGCTTATCCTTTTTTCATGCTCATGTTTTTGGGGATACCGTTTGACAGGTTTAATTGACTAGAGAGGGCAAGATCATAGCTTGAAGATATAAAAGTTTATGGTATTTTATCAAAGCGCAAAGAAAACCTAATAGTGTCTAAATGAGATTTAGTAAAGCAGCCTACTATTTCCTAAAGAGTATTTTTTCTTTGAACACTTAGCACACAGTCTTAAAGGATCAACTTCTACAGTGATGCTGCTTTACAAAACATGTTTTGCATGTAGAAATGGATGCATCAAACTCCATTACAATTTATTTAAATATTCTTTTATGTATCCCAGAACCTGAAGGTCACAGAAGGTAATAGGAACTTTTGTGACAGAATCTCAAACACACACAGTCCTACAAGCAGCAGACTAGAAAGCTGAATGGGAAACTATTTTCCCACATTGAAAAACACTGTTATATTCGAAAAAATGTCTCCCCTCAGCATGAATGTGAAAACAAAGACACTTCCAAATTCCACACAGGAAAAGACCTGCTCTGGGCTTAAAACACTAATCTTCATCTAATTCCTGAAATGAAATCTTTGTGCTGCCGCTACCCAGTATCTGAAACAAGAATGCCTTTGGTTTTCCAGATATGAATAAGTCCCAATACCATTGTTTTGCTGCAAATAGATAAGAAAAGAAGCATGCGGTGAACATTGGTTCGGCATCTCCTGAGACCACGGCTGCGGAGTCAGGCTCTGTGTCAGGTGAAAGTCGAATCCACTCAATGGAGAAGCACAACTGATCAGATTCACAAGTCTGAGGGACGGCAGCTTAACATAAGGTGTGCACTCAAAGATTTTGCAGCACCAGACACCACCTCCCCAATACAAGTTTAATCAAGAAAGATGTCAAGTTGAATTAAACCACAACTCCATTATGGAGCTCAGACTAAACAAAAAGCTTTTGAGCAGTACACTCCTGTGCAAAGCTTCTGTTTCACCAGTGAACATTATCCTGCAAAAAAATTTTTTCAACCAGAATATTTTCTGAACAGCTCCAGTTTAGGTTTCTCTACAGTCTAGATGAGAAACCAAACAGTTTATTGCATCAAGTGCCACTTTTCATGATACATAACTCCCTTCAATATATGGCCTGAAGGAAAAGAAAGTGCAACTTTTAGGGTCTCACAGCACCTGAACCATGAGAGAAAGAGTTTGGCAAGGTTTTATTCTAGTAGCCAAGGCAGCTTGACTACCCTCACTGTAGGGAGGGAAAAACAATACTGAAGAGAGATCCTTCTGCTTTCAGGATCAGTAAGAGCACAAAAGATAGTCACTGCTCTTCTTTAAAATTGCTTGTTCAGTAATTCCCCACTTCTTAATAATTTCACCACTAAATTTATGAGCCATATGACAGTACTTTGAATTAATTTTAGAACAACACAGAGATGATATATGGGTGATGGGGTGGCCCTAACTTGTCTCAGACGATTAATTGCTATACTTATTTTGCTACAAGAAGCAATGGTACTACTCTGAAATTATAAACAAGATCAATCCTAAATCCATTCTGTATTGGAAACCCTGCTTGTGAGCATCACAGATAGACGCTCTCCCAAACTGTAAAACTAAGGAAATCATTTACAATTTCATGTTTTGTTTTACATAGGTTCTTCTTTTAATCTCTCTTTTAAAATTAGCAGACAAGTAGATGACAAACTGAACAACTGATTTACAATTCATTGCCACACAAAACTTATCAGCATTGCAAAAAAATACCCAACCCCATCTCTTATGTACCTAGCCACAGTGAAAAATGCAGAAAGAACTTCTCAAAAAAAATTCCAATTAGGCTTTGCCTGAGTAAAATCAAATGTGTCATAATCATAATATGATTTGTAACAGAAGAATAAACAAACACGGATTTTAAATTTTATGTGTACAGTTGAATCGAGCAGCTGCTTATATGATATATCTTTTTAAATTAGTATAAATACAACCCCACGTGTGGACAGATGTTGGTTTAATTGGAATCAGTAAAATGATCTGTTTAGCCAAAACTCTTAGAAACACTATTTCAATTAGTGTATCTTTCAGTGTTTTCAAAAAACCTGTTTTGAAAGGAATTTCAGTATAGGGCTATACATACAACCACAGCTATATTCTACTCCCAAGCTGCTGCATTTCATGCCCATAAAGTTGGTAACAAAAAGAACATGTTCCACCTATCACTTTTAAAATAAGAATTTAAATAATACCTTACTAAGGAAAATAATTGAACCAGAAATTCACATTGAAAAATATGAGCAAAGCCAAACCCCAAGCCTTAAGCAAGGCTGAATCCAAATTTCACCACTCCATTTCATCCTTAGAAATACTGCAGGGGAGCAGAGTAAAATTTGCCAGTCAACAGACATTATTCAGTATTTGAATAATTATGGAAACCACATTATCAGAACTTTAAACAACAAAGGTAAAATTAAAGTAATATAATAAAATTACATCTGTTTCTTATATGCACCTGTGAGAGGAAATTATTTTTCCATAAGATAGATGATTCTCCGGATAATTTAATAAAGAAGGGACATTTCCCCCCATTTTTCACCATTAATGTCACAACATAAGTGTAATACACAAGTCTTAATTTCAAAATACTTCATCAGACTTCTAAGAATGAGATAAAAGCAATCCTATCATATTTCTTCCTCACTGAGAAAGAATCTATACACCAGAAAGTTCTCTGAGAATCAGTCCAGGGATTTAAATTTGATAGACTACAACCATGATATCTTTCACTGAATAAGACCACACTGGAAACCAAGACATCTGACCACTTATTTCTTCAGAACACATCCAGTCATGAATAGGTACAGCTACGGTAAAAGAAAAATAACCAACCAAAGCCAACATAGTTATGTAAGAAAAAGAAACAGTTGAAAAATTTGCCATCATTTGAAGAAAAAGCATTTCAGGATAGCTGTTATTCAAATATAAGCACCTTTTGTCAGTTCCAACATATTCTGAATGAAAAAAAATGCTAGACTGCATTTAAAATGAAGTTTCATCTATTCCAAAAACTTCCTACCTGAACAGTCAAGTGTAAAATTTTCTGACTTGAACTGCCAGTAACCAAAATTAAACCTGGCCATTTAAAGGATATTCACACAAACCTCAGAATTTCATCTGAGCACAAACCTTTGGAAAAGGGCATATTTCACTCTGCTGGGCTTGTGTGCAAAAGAGCAGCATCTACCTAAGAAGCAGCTGAAATCTGTCTTCATGCTACAACACGACACCATGCTGCTTCTTACAGACCTGATTATAAAAACACTAGAAAATTTATTGTTCTCTTTAAAGTCTCCACAGCTATGCCATCATCCGGTATATGTTACCAACTGGTACCATCAGCACGAGGCTGGGAAAGCCTGCTGGCTTGTTTGAACTCTGTTGTGGCCCTGCTGTTTTCTTTTGGGTGGCTTTCAAAAGCTCCCATCTCCTTTAGGCAAGAGCTCAGCATCTGCAAATGGGACCAGTGCAGAAAACCCTTTTGCCTGTATCCAACCCAGGCAGCAGCTGAGTCCCACCAGGTGAGGAAAGCTGGATGATGGACCAGTGAAACACAGGGGTTTCCACAAATATTTCATATATATTCTGCACATGGAATATTTTAAGTTGGCTTATCAGGAACTTTGGAATATGTTCGGAAGTATAGCTCTGCTCCCAATACAGAGCATGCAAAGATTCACATCCTGCTCATTTATCCTGTTGCACTGTAGCACACTCAGTGGCAAGGCAGGGCAGAGGATGTTCTGTGTCTGTGTCTGCTCCCACCTCTAACTTCTGAATCAGGCCACTGTGCCTTTTAAGAAGCACATAAATAAACAAACAAGCAAGCCGATGCCCTCAGAAGCTATTAAAGAAAATATGACTCCAATGTTTTGATGTATTTTTCACTCTAAGCGTAGAGCTGTTTCAACAAAACTCCAAATCATCTGAATCTTTTTGTTCCCAACAGTAGAGGTCAAAAGCATGAGTAAGCAGAAGTGATAACAAATGTTGACATTTTAGCATTTGGCTGTGGCAAAATCTATATAAATAGGAGCTGCAGAAGACTTAACTCTCTGTGGTGGCCCAGACAGCATCAGGAGGCAGAGCTCTTGAAGCCAAGTCCTTTGAGAGGAAAGGTCTCTGTCCCCAGCAAAGAGAAAAAAGGTTGCAGATTGAGTTGCTGGAGATACAGCCCCAGGCCTTCATGTTCTGGGCCTGTATTAACAGTCTAATCATACTGTGGATGTCACTGAATTTAATTGCGAGGGGTATCAGAAGTTCAGCCTATTTTTTATATTTTAAGAGCTCAGGCAATAGTGTCAAAACCCCAGAGAAGCCAAATTAGACATAAAATCCTCTTAGGTCAATGAAATCACCCAAAATTAAATCTTGCACTTAGACTAGATTTTAATGGATATGTTAATTCATTCAATCTGCAGCTCAGCCAACTTACATTAAACATCATTTTTGTAAGTAACAGTTTTTTCCCTGTTAAAGAAATTATACACACCCCATTTAAAATGAAACTGATATGACAGGCCTTTATAGAATTAGTTAATGTCACATCTTGAGGGAAAGATGAGTAAGGTAGCATTTTAAGCCAGGAATAAAAAATATAAATTAGTTTATTTCACGTAAATTGTATTCAAGATGTTGTTCTATGGATCATGTAACACATACATGCAAATGAAAATTCCTAATAAGCACACAAAAAACCAAGTTCCATAGCCACAAACTGGATAACAATCTACTTTTGGAAAGATAATTTAAGATAATTTAAGATACATTTAAGATAATTTGGGCAAGAAACATACTTTTATTGCACTACTATAAGCCTTTATCTAGAGTGCAAGATATTCCAAGAGGTCTTGCAGATCTCAAAAATGTTAGAAAATTATTCCTACCTGAATTGTTAATATTCACACATACTTAACTCCTTCGGATCATGGGCTGCACAAAGTCTTTCTTTTAAACTCAAGATCTTTGTTAGTACTGCAAGGCACTGACTCCTCATATGGCCAAGTTTTTGAGCTGGTTTAACAAACCTGCTCTGCAGACAGCACTGGGCTGGGTTCTTTGAAACTGTATCTGTTGCAGCAGCCTCTGCAAGGGTTAAAGCACTTCACTCATACGGGCCTTGGGTTTTGGTAAAGTCACACCTGGTCATTACATGCTCCATGTACAGCCCTTTGCAGAACTATCGGTGGAAGAAACACCTTTTGGGCACAAAAACCTGTCTGAAACTGATTAATGATCTCCTAAGTCTAACATGAGCTGTGAGATATGGGACTGAACTCACCACTCGTGCAACCTCAAAGAAATGCCGGTTGGCATCTGGGGGAGCATCAACAGTGTTGGGAAATTCTGTTGCTTTCATTGATTTGTGGCCCAAGCTCAAGGCACAAAAATACAGCATCCTTCCACAGTTTGGAACTGGTTTTAAGTGAGGTTCGTGTATAGACACTTTTGTTCTCCCTCTTTTACCCCATAGCTGAAAGTGCAGAGCCATGAGAATGGAGACACGGGGCCCAAGCTGTCCTACAAGCTGGGATGTGTCCCTGGCTGGACCTAGCAAATTCTTTTGGGCAAGCATCCAAATCGGTGGCTTCAAGGCCAGTTAGCAGCTGAATGTGCCTTCTGAGGGTGCAAGGAAAAAATGGAATTTTTGTTATAATTTCACCAGAGTGTTCTCTTTCTCCCTTAAAACCAAAGCACAGATAATGTATATTCTGAAACCTCTGTGGTAAAAAAAAAAATAATCCTGAAACTTCATCCCATGGGCTGTCTTTCAATATCAGTTTATGCTGGAATGAACTCTTTACAATTGGAAGGTTACAAACCCTATTTGCTGACGACCAGGCATCAGGGCTTTTTCTCCTCATAAAAAGAGAAAAATTAACTTCAGATAACTAGAATAAAGCAGCCAGAGCTTCCCCATACATATATTTCTAGGATATGGTACACACTTAAAACATACCAGAAATGAGACCTAAGAAACAGCAGAAAATTGGCATATTTGTCTTTACAGACATAAAAACTGTACTATGATTAATCCAAACAGCTTATAGTTATTTTTTAGCTGTTTTCTTTCACACAGAAATATTGTGAAGCTATACCTAATCATACCTAAACAGTGTGTTACTGTTTGTTTGGGGCTGTTGGAGAGAGAATTTGCTTGTTTTTCCAAAGGCTCTGGAGATCTTCCATATTCAACTCATCTCTTATATTCTGCTTTTGTAGGTCTGTGGAGGCATCACCAGAGGGAAATAATAATGGAAATCAGAAATGAAGCAGACTGCTAAAAACAAAATTAAAGACCTCCGAGAAATTACAGACTTCAAATTTGATTTTTTTAAACTGACAGCCTGCTGAAACTCAGAGAAAGATAAACACATTCTGTTCAACTTCTGGATATCTGCCTTACAGTGACAAGAAAATATCCTTCAAGAAAATGCACTTTAGAAAAAGGGAATAAGAAGCTGAATGTAAGGATGGCTGGAAATAAAACAATTTCAAAGGCTTTGACATCAAACAGTTCATTATCATCTGCTTTATAATTGCATCTGCTAGATTTCTAATCTATCAGAAATAGAGAGATTCTGAGCTTCTCATGGGAACAGTGAGGTCTTAATGAGAAATGCAGATATGAAAGTTAAGCTCTTGCTGATAAGGAAAGAGTGGGGGTGGGGGGAAGGAGATGGTGATCTTTCAAGAGCATTGAAAAGAATTCTACTACAAAGAGTTCGCTTTCCAAGTGCAAAAACCCCCACAAACTTCTGCTGTGAATCAGTTCATTAAAAAAAAGGAGATCTGGTTTAAACAGCTCCCAGAACAACTTAAAGAAAAACTGAGCCAAAAACACAAAGACAAAAACTGGTTAGTGATAAGAAGCAGCCTTGGCACACTTCTGCATTTAGCACTGTCAAAACTATTTTAACCAGGACAGTAAAAACTTGTAGCTTTACAGTAGTATCTGAAAGGAATTATTGAGGTATTTTGAATATGAATATTCCAAGAATATGAGGATGCATGGCAAGAGGAAAAACATGTGTTTGTGAGTTTTAACAGGGAATGAAGGCTAATAACATGGGCTAACAAAACGAGAGTTGATAGTCCAAAAGCAGCTGAGAGGGCACATGTCTTTACTGTGGAAAATCAGGTTTCTTGAGAGGAAAAGTTGCTACAGAGAGGGGCTAACAGGAGCTGGCTGGACCAACACAGGAGAAAAATCTTTGTAGAGGAAAGTGGCACTGAAAGCAAACACAAGCAAAGAACTCGGTATTTGCCACACCTGTGGACAGATGCAGCAGATTGGTTTCGGCAGTGGAGATGGAACACGTGGAGGGCCTGGAAAGGTAAATCAGAGAAGATGAAGGGTGATACGCACGATGTGGCCTAAAAATCCAACACATGGCAAGGGTTTCTTAACAAGCAAAAGGGAAATCATGTAATCTGAAGGAAGAAGAGTCCTGGGTGACTGTACTGAATGAGCACTGACTGCACGTGGGCTGATGCAAAAACCTACAACAGTGGGTCTGCCAACAACCCAGGTAAGGACAGCAGGTGACCTTATGCTCTGAGACAGCTCTGCCAGAGATGACATGTAAAAGGAGAATAGCAGCCAGAAAACCAGTTGACCCTGCATGAATGAAGCTTTATAAATAGTTCTCTTTAAAAGTTTCTGTGAAATCAAGACCCGGGAACTGACTTCACTATCTCCAGACAAATGGTAATGGGGATGTTGGAGAAGCTTAGTAATAAAAGATGAATTTTGGATACTTGCAAGAGCCATGACGTTTTACTGAACAGCATCCTCATTGCACTGATAGTGGCAAAAAAAAAAAAAGCAGAGAGCTTCAGAAGAATGATAAGGGAGGGAAAGTCAGGGACACAGGAGAGATCTGGAGAAGAATTAAGTGAAGGTCACTGGGGTATTGGTGAGGATAACATCAGACACTGTGCAGGCAAGAAACTTCTACATCCAGTAGCAAGAGATAAAAGGCAGAGCTGTGAGGGGGGAAGGGAAGGCAAGCCAAGGGCTGGGGTAAAGTCAGATCATTTATAGTCAGTTTTCTCAGAAAGAGTGCATGAAAAGGGAGAAATGGAAAATGGATGTGATTAGAATTGAAAGGCTGTGAGAAGGAATTGTCTAATCTGCTTGAAAGAAAAGTCAGCTGTAAGACAAAGACAGAGGACTGCATTGTTTTCTACAACAAAGGCTGGTGGGTTCAATCTGGTAAATCAGCCTTTGTTTTGATTCTCTGGTGGTAGTGTCTAATCTCAAGTAATTATCATTGCTTTGCAGTGTTCTCTGCATCTCCCCTAATTTAAACAATATAACAGTGAATAGGAGGACATTTCAAGGGATTTATCAATCCAAATATTCATAATTTAGACAGGACCTTTAGTTTCTGTTTTTCTTTAAGACAAATCCCCACCACTTTTGTTTTTCCTAGCTGTATTTTATTTAACCTTCCACAAGATATTTAATCTATATTAAACATAATTTTTTAAGTTTACTGTACATCACACCAAGATGTCACATCATTACAGAGTCAATGCAGAAGCAATATCTTCTATAGCTCCTGACCAGTTCAAAAGAAACTCACAATTTTTTTTTTACATGATAAGAGATTTTTTTTAAAGATAAAAATGAAGCAAGGAAGAGATTAAAATATGGTGCAATGCTCGACACATGATGCCAAGACATTTTCAAGCAATTAACAACAACTAAAGTAAACTAAAATGGTTACCCTAAGAAAGGTTCATTCTCTCTAGCAAATAACCTAGGCTTCTTTCCTGCATTTCTTATGGATTGTTGTTTCCAGATGCTAAGCTAATACACTTTCTTATATGCTCATATAATAAATAGGTTTCTTTAATAATATTTTTTTTATTTACATCTATTTATCTATCTGCTCAGATGGAATTGCACAGAAAAAAATATCACCTACGTCAGAATGTCCTTACCCTCTAAAATAAAGCCACATCAAATTCTTTTGGAAAACTCTCATTGCCCTAGACATCTGGTGCCCTCTCCTCACGCACTGGCACAGAAGTGTCAGCTTTCTGCCTCAACCAGGACAATAATACTCAATATTGCAGGTGGTGCCATAATCAGGGACTCCCTCCACCAGCCCTCACAAGGCCAGGCCAAAACTGTCCCTCGGTCCTCCTGGGGCAGCCCCAGGCAGCCCTGAGCCCGCTGGGGCTGCGCTGCCCCTGCCCCCAGGCAAAGGCGCCCAACCTGGCTCTTCCCAGGAAAACCGGGACAGGCAGTGACACAGTGAATTGCAGCACAGTGCTCCAGAGGGACAGGGGACATGTCAGAGTATGCTGCCAAGAAGGAAATATGAAATAGAAATATGAAACAGAAAGTAGTTTAAGTAAGAACTCCTGTAGGGAGAATTCACCCACAGGTACGGAGCACTTTCAGTTATTTTTAGCTGTCCCATTTCCGAGCATACACCAAACTGTTTATTTGTTTCTTTCTAAAGAAAATACAAGCACATTGACCAACTGACTGAACAAGATTATTTTAGGAGTCTGCTTATCCTGCTAGATGAGAATTGTGTTACAATGCATGTAACATTCCGATTTCATGCACATTACCACAAGTTTGTATAACAAGCAGTTCTTAAACCGTTTCTATTTTATATTCATTTATTGTACCCATTTACATATATGGATCCTTTGGAATTTTTGACTCTTCATTAAGATTAATTTTCTAATTTGAGCAAAAAGTAAGTTTTTGCATTATTGTAGAATTTGTTGTTTAACTTTGGATGAATTTATATTTACCTTCATAATATAAAGCTCCCATAGCAAATTTAATTATTTTGCTGTTTATTTAACTGCCTTTTAAACTCCATTTGTCAAAATTACTCTGCTGTAATTACTTACCTTCCTCTTTACTAACACTAGGCAAAAATAATGTTTAAATACTAGCTTATATCAAAAGTCTAAACACCAATATATCATAATGGAAAACACAGGAATAACTTGAAAACATATCTGCAATTCTTTATCCTTTAGTATTAATTACAAAAAATGATGGAAAAAAAATCCCATTAGTGTGTGTTTTCTATGAAACTAATGAGTATAATCTGACAAGCAAGTGCAGAATCTAGAAAAGCATTGTCAGCTTGATTTCTTGTCTGTGGTTTGGTATCTACATTTCTTTCACCCTTCTAAAGTGCAAACTCAGAAGTCACACTAAATGTAATGTTCATTAAACATTTTCTTTATTTTTTTCCCCCACAGTTTATTTATGTTTGGTTTTTTTATATAGGTAGGACTTAAAAATCACAGGTTAACACAGGCTGGAAGAAACCTTAGGAGGTCTCCAGTATTATCAGTAATGTGGGATCTCTAGTGCCCAGGAGGCAAGGAAGAGAAATTCCATCAAAAATATAGGATTTTTCCACTTAAAACCTCTTAAAATATAATCAAGTTTCTGCAATTAGGGCCAAGAACAATATGACTAGCTGTAAAGCTCATCTCTCTTTATGAGAGGACAAAAAGTGAGTAGAACATATCAATAGTGATACTGGAAAATAAAAAAAAACACCTCAAGACAGAACAGGATGGAATATTTCCATGGCCCCTATAAAAAGTCGTTTCTGTTTTTGCACAGGGAGAAAATTAGCCTGGAGTGGGGAAAATATAGGAGTTTTACTTCATAAACCATTTCACATTTGCTGCACTGATCAGCTAAAGTCAGTGCATGCTGTTAGGCAAACAAATTGCTTTTCAGTGTTTTTTCTGTGGTAAAAGTTAAGCACATTGGATTACAAATCCTATTTTCACTGCTTGTAGTTCTTTGCAGGGACACTAAACCTTGCAAATCAACTCCAGTACATGCACGTTATGTACACTCATGATTCACATCCTATTTTTAGCTATAAAATATAAGAATATAAATTGGAAATATCAAAAGCATCCAGTGGTGACTTAGCTCTGCTGCCTTAAAAGTCAGTCTTCTAATTCCCACTGGACAAAAACAAGTTAGTTAAATTCCAAGCAATTGCAAAAATCCACTCAAGTGTTATAGAGTGCATGGTTGCTCACTAGATCAAAGCAGGTATTTAAAACAATCCTTAGGAGGAAGGGGTCAGTTTACTCTTTCATGAAAAGCAGTGGAAAATACACAGTGGTCCCTACTGCAGTGGAGAGATACCAGGTTTGTGTGTGTATTTGTTCATTCTGGAGAAATGGCCCTTGTTTGACTAAATTTAGCAGCTCTTTCCTATGAGCTACGCGTTGTAAATGAAAATACAATCCCTGTAGGCAGTCTCATGATTTCACTTTGCCTCAAACTTAAAGATCATTATACAATTCTTATTAAAGCCCAAACACCAATATTCCCTATTCATAGTCCCTGATGTCTGTTTGATCGGTGGGGCTTTTTCTCCCTCTAGGAGACCCGACTAACACAACCTTACTGTACATATACATGAGGGGCATGGTGGGCAATTGCCAGGAAATGCATTACCATGAACAGCTTTTCAAATTATTTCCACTGTGGTTTTAACTAGAATTGGAACTCCTTCTTCTGGAATGTATGTGTACACGAGAAAAGGAAAGCCCTGGTATATACCAGTCATCTTCGATTTGTTCTCTTCCAATTTCTAACTTGTAGAAGTAATATTTCAGACAGAGATTTTCTCCAATGATACTCACCTGATTTACACTACTTAAGTATCTTTCAGGCATGTGTAACTATCAGAAAAAGTGCAAGATCAAAATTTAAATTTTGCAGTAGTTAAAATTCCAGAGGAAATACATTTATTTAATGTTACTCTGAGGGCTAAGAGAAATCAGAATCCACATTTGAACAGCACATGCTATACCATCCTGACTGCTCCTAAATTTGGTCTAAATGACCCACTTCTCTGCTGACAGCAAGAAGGTTCCCTCTGCAGACAGACTACCCTGGCCAGCAGTGCAGGGTCCCCCACTACACAGCCCACTCAGGCTGGAAACTGGAAATCAGTCATGAAACCTGTATAAAATTTGCTAGGGAGAGAAAGTTTCCCTAGCGCACCAAGATGTCCCTATTCTCTGTTTGCTGCTGGAGCAGCAGTGCACACGTGTCACCTCCATCCCCTCACACCTCAGGCCCCTCCCGATCCCTCCACTGACAGCCAACGTCTCGGCAGAGAATTTTCCACCAGGAGCTAGAAGTGAATGCCTGACCTCTCAGAGGTGGCTTCGGGGCTTGACAAGGTGATGACTTCCTGCATCTTTATTTTTATTGCGTCAGCTGACTGGAAAGATCTTATCTCAAGCATTCAAACTGGCCAAAGGTCAAAGACATGCAAACGTCAAAAGTAAAATGTGTTAAAGTGGAGCCAGCAATGTGTCAATGAATATCTCAACGGGCTCCCCTAGATTAACTGAATTATTTTTTTCAATTATATATATGTTAATTGTTAAGAAACAATTTCTAATTCACTTATTTATATTTTTAATTATCTATTTCAGATAAAGAGATTCACTTCCATCATGTTTTAAAAAAATGAAATATTCTAGTTTTATGAATTACTTGAAAAATCCTGCAGATGTTTACTGAATCCCACTTGAATATTACCACAGAAGTTGAAAATTTTCATCTCTCCTATTCAATACCTCGCAATAACCATTAATTTTTCAGTGCTTGTCTGTGTATACAGAGTTTAAAAGAAATGTTTCGTTGCATTCACAAAAGAACTGATGAGTATCATCTTGAATATAAGGAAAATGAACATTTTGTAAGTTGAAGGAGATAAAAGCAAAGAGTACTACAAATGAAGGAATTTAGAATTTATGTATTTACTGCAACATCACAAAAAAAATCTTTTTCTTGCTTCCTTGTAGACACTTTTTTCTCTACCTTCATCTTTTTGCAAAGATTATTTTTCAGCTGTGGTGCTTTGAATGCGAAAATACTAACAAAAAGCAATTCCACCCAAACAAAACCTATGAAACGGTACTGACAACTCCTCAACCATTAAAAAATGCAAGAAAGAGCATTTTCTTTTCAAGAAGGAAAAGCAGTCAGAAAAAGAAAAGAATCCAGAAATGCTATTTTCCTTTTATCTGTTCCTTTTCTTTCTGCAATAAAAATGTTTCATAGCTTTGCCCTTCTAGACTCATATGTTTTTTCATTTTCCTATTTTTTTTGAAAACTCTTCAATATGGCTGCACTTACAGTATCATCAAATTTCTTTATTTGACATACCTGTCTCATTTTTCATTAGAAAGCAAACTGAAATCATAGTCAAAACTCTTCCTTTTGATGGAAAGGGGTTAGGGCTGTCAACTAATTTGGAAAGTTTCTTGCATCTGGGCTTTTCAGTTTCTTCAATACAAACTAAACATTCTCAGCTGTGCAAAACCAAAACATTTCCTGGATAACTGCAAAAAAACCAAGGTTTTCTAGCTGGTTCTGGCATGCCAAATGTCCTCAGGACCCATGGTTAGATCTGGATGTGC
Source organism: Oriolus oriolus (assembly GCA_013400235.1). Lineage (NCBI taxonomy): Eukaryota > Metazoa > Chordata > Aves > Passeriformes > Corvidae > Oriolus > Oriolus oriolus. The sequence continues at coordinate 205,349 of VXBT01012581.1, forward strand.
AGTTAAATGAAGCTTCTCTTCATTAATCATCTCATTTTTTGTATCTCCATGAGCTTACAGGCTATGCAAATAACAACAAATATAAAAGGACACCTAATTAATGCCAAAAAAAAATTAGGGGCTAAACAGATGATGTACTTTGAAAGCTATATGAATGAGAAATACAGTGATCTTCAGAAGATTTCTTGTCCCATTTAATCATGTATAGCTGCTCTGGGAAAAAACTTTGAAGTGTCTATTCTGCCAGTGGAAGGAAAAGATATTTTGTTTCATCGTTTATTTATACTTTTAGATGGGGAGCTGGAATTATTTTTCAGTAAGCATTGGCAGAGGAAACAAACTTGATAACATAACTGTTCTTGCCATCTGTACATACTTCACACATTGTCATATAGAGTCACTTGGATAGGAAAACAAACACAGAATTGCCGAGTTCTGTGTGTTATGTAAAATGCTCTGCTTGTCAGTACAATTCGAGAGTGCCCTCACCTACACTGAAGGAAAGATGTTAATCTAAATTTGACAGAAGTGTCTGCAAGAGGTAGGAAGGATTATCTGCGAAGTTTAATAGTAGCAGCAGTTTAGGACATATTTAGACCTTCTCACTTGCACGAGGCAAACTTTAGGAGTGGAACGAGCCATCTGCTTCTGCACAGAACGGCCTTTAAAAAGTAATCTTTCTGTCAGGCAGTGCTTGACTCATCCTCAGAACCTTTTTTGATGGAAAGCCATCAGTTTATTCCACCTGAGTGTATTGTCTTCTGTGGCTGTCAGAGAAGTAGGCTCACTGTTTTCCCCCAGGTTCCTCTGCAAGCATGTTGGCAGCAGGATCTTTGGGTATTCTGCTACCTCTTGCTGTCTTTGCCTGAAATTTGCACCTTTCCTTTCCACTACCCGCAGTCTGAGGGCTGTCTTACCTTGATTCTGATCCTGCTTACACTTGAATCTAACTGGTTATATCCATTTTACCAGATTCTGGAGCAGTCTGGGTGCATTCTGTGGCCAAATCCCTTCTACAATAATGAAAGCTCTCCAGCACAAGACGTCTTTTTTCCCTGCTTCTCTCCACATCCACCGTAGGCCTTCCTTGGAGAGAAAATTCAGGGTGGGCAGCAGCCCATGGTCATTTCCAGCAGGGTTTCCCATGTGAACAAAAGGGGTACAGCACCCATCCAGCAGGACAGGAGACCCCCTGTCCTGCAGTTCAGGTATAACCACTGCTATCAAGGACAGCATGTCCCAGAATGTGTTAACTGTGTCACTGTTGTTGGGATACAGAATTCCTATAAGGAAAAAAATCCCAACAAAACAATGAAAAACCACCCCCAAAACTCCCAAGAAGCACCAGCAACAACAACATTAACACCTAAAGTTTTACAGAAATCTTTAACAAAAGATTCTTTTTTGAGAAAAAATAAACATCTTATCCCACACAAAGGATATGTCTTATCACTCCCTGCTGTGGCTGTAAAACTGTCAATCAAATCAGATTAAGCCTTATAACATAATAGCTACATAATATCATTGTTTGATAACAGGCTGGAAGTCATCTGGACTAAGAGTAAAATGCAAAAAAACCCAAACCAAAACCACCCTCCAAACATAATCCTTCACACTGCCATAAAATAGACAAATAGGCATTAGAGAAGAGATCATGCAACTGAGATTATTCTTACTCAACAGCACAGTTTTTGTCATTTCTTTCTGTCTTGAGGTTAAGCAAGCGAGCATAACAGGTATTGTATACAGCACTTAAAATGAACTGCCTGTGCATAATGTATTCTGGGGAAAAAACAGAAAAGATGAATACTTGAATACTAAGGTGGAGTTCCCTCCACCCCAAGCCCCCTTCACTACAGAAAGATCTGGCTTCTTTAATAAAATACATTCCTGGTGGCTAATTGAACACACCTTCCTGCAGCTTGCTTAAGGAAAATATACCTCAGTAGGTGTATTGAGATAATAAAGGAGATATAATTAGAAATCCTATGATGTGAAAATGCAATCACGCAGTCCTTTCAAACAGTACAAGGGAGAACTTCTGAAAGAGACACTTGGAAGCTTTGGTTCACACAGGAAGATTGCTGGTGTCTGTATTATCACCACTCTAAGCCAAGGGTATTTCAAGTGATGGCATTACTCTGACGAGTGTGATTATGGCCAAATAAGCTGAGGGAAGTGTAAAAGGCTTTGGGAGGGACATGTTAGATAATAATCTTGTGGGGATTGCACCCAGTGGATGCAAACCAGAAGAAATATGAAAAACATCAAGAGACAATGGTTGCCATCCTGTGCTTAATGCAGAAACTTCCTTGTGTTCCTACACGTAGTGGTCAACCCTCTCTCCTCTGCTGCAGGGGTCAGCAAGAGATGTCAAGGCAGCAGTAGGCATGAGAACCTTCACAAAGTCGCTTGTTGGGATACCAGCTGTGCTTGCAGTGGTTCTCTTCTCCCCTGCGTGTGCAGAGAGGAAGAAACCCAGTGCTCTCACTGCTAGCTGGGCTCCAGCACAACAGGGAGAGCGCATGAACGATGCTCAGGCCGGGGCGAAGCAGCTGGCTCTGAGCGCAGCCAGCTCACACACAGACGGGGAGGGTGCACAGCCCGGGGCCACGAGGGGGAACAGGGTTGTTCTCAAAAGTTCACCTCACCTCTAATGGGAGACTAAAAGAGTGTAAAAGCTGAAACAGGTAAGAAGGTGGTCCTTGCACAAGGTATTTGCCAAATTGCTTCTGCCCATGTGCAGGGAAAAGGAATGTGAAGCCATTCTTGACCATTTGGCTGGTTTTAAAATGTCAGACTATTCAGAAGAGAAACAAGGAATGCCTGACATATAAAATTAAGTAATCCAACAATTTGGCCTCGGATCGTGTGTTAGAAATTGTTGTACTTGGAGACAGCCACAAAGAATGCCCAGATTTTGCAACAGCCTCATGACATTTCTGTGGATTGCAGCCATAGCCTTACAAGGTGAAATGCTGGTGATGGAAATGTTGCAGACACACACAAAGGAAAGACAGGGAAATGGACAGTTCTAGAACAAAAAAGCCTATGTTTTAAGGGTCTTGCTAGACATTGCAAATTTGTAGATTTTTCAGATTGAAAATATGGAATTCACAGATAACATTCCACCATTTTAATCAGCAACAACATGAAGTGAAGTATAAGCAGGAAAAGTAAGACATCCAAATACAGAGATAATACCTTCCTTACATTTAATATTCTACACTGAAGTGGCTCACATACTAAAAAAGTACATGTCAGCCATCTCTGCACTGAAATGAAAACCTCAGAAGTCTAAGAAAATGTATTATGTGCAGGCTGGGGCCCCAAACCTGAAAGTAATTCACCTTTGGACACTCAATTCACCTCAGTATCAGCAACAACAAGAAAACCTCTATGTTCTTAAACTTTCTTAGCAATTCAAGACTCCTCAGGGATCAGCATTCTGCATTTGCAGTGGGTAACAGAAACAATGCTTCCCAGTTAACAGGGAGATATTTTGCAATGCAGTAAATTACTGCTGGGATATTAGTTTATTACTTGCATCTACCACATGAGCTGAGGGCATGATGTAATCAGGAGGCAAACACTTCTCAGGAGAAAAAAAATTAGCTATGTACTTCAGTCTCTAGCCTGCCTCTCTTTTCTGGGATAACTCATGTTTTGATGCACTTAGCTGGCTGATCTAATGCAAAACATCTTGAGGAACACAGACCATATGGCTTGGGAGGTTGAACATGTGTAAGGAAGGAGAAATGAATTCTTCAAAAGTTCATCTGCAATGAAACTGTCACAAAAGATGCACCTCTTATCTATTAAACATGTCACTATTAACGTCAAAACAACCCAAAGATACGTTCAAACACAGTGAAAGTGCTGCATCCCTTGAACAAAAATTCACACTTTGATTAATTTAATACATTCATCATACAGAAGTGTGTTATATACATAAATGCATTTTGCTTGGAAAATTAACTTACTCCAATTTTTAATATGAGATATGGATATGATCTTCATACATCATAAAACTTATTACTGAATGTCAGCTGCCTTTGCTTCTGCATGTCTTACCCCACTAGAAAAGAAGTCAAACCATATTCATACTACAAACTGGACACTAGTTGCACTGTTTCACAAATAAATTTAAACCTCTCACTAAACAAAACCAAATTTCCTAAAATACTCTTAGACCCTAAATGTGCAGCTTAAATTTCAAAGAAAGAGTATAAGAGATCATTAGGAAATCCAGGAATGTTTACAAAGAACATCTTCAGTTATGGCTACAGATATGTCTTGGGATGACAGGAAAAGACGATTATGGGCACTAATTCCACACATTCCAAACTCTCCTTGCCCATGGTGCCTCTGAACCTCAAACATATTTTTCCTGGTTTGGCAACAACTGATATGAAGAGCACGGTGTTAAGATGATGTTGGACTCGCTGTAAAAGCAGGGTTAACACAGTTATGCCTTCTGTTGTGTTGCTTGTGATACCAGAGGAGATGCGAAAAGCCTTTTGGAATCTCTCTGAAGCACTGCTGTAGTGGAGGAATGAGAGCTCTGCTGGTCACTACCAGTAGAGCTTGTGAGTGGGGAACCCATACATAAAACATTGAAATGGCAAAATCTTAACCTTTGTGATAAAGACTAAAAGAAAACTATGAGCCCACAGGACTGCAATAAAAGTTATGTATTTAATTCTTTCATGCGGGAAAAAAAAAGACCATGTGTGTTTCTGAAAGTACTAATTATTTTGCCAGGTTGAATCACAGCTGAGATGTATCACTGTCATTAACCTCATTGTTAATAGTCTTTTCAATAAATTATCACTGGGTGTTCCTTACAGCCCTTTTAACTTAACATAAAAGAAAATGATCTATCAAATTTAAAGGCTTACGAATCTGAATCTTAACACAGAGATGAGTGAAGCAGCCCCGGGGGCTACAGTTAGCTCCCGAGTAAAATGTGATGGAATCAAAGGCAGCTGTATTGCGAGACAGAAGGAAGCACAGCCTGGGATCTCCTACTGGATATGGCCATGGCCAGCACCCTGAGCTGCAGAGGAGCAGCAGGATGCTGACCACAGAATTTGAATTTTTAACAGCAATAGACATATTGCACAAAGGCCAGACTCCTGGTAAACCCATGGCTTAACCACCTCGCCCTTCTGCAGTCTCACTCATCATCAGCCTGGATCTGCTACTAAACAGCCCCGCCTGCCCCCAGCCCCACCTCCTCGAGAGCTCCCTTCCTGGCTCCCCCAAGGCCTTCAGTCACCAGCAATGCAGAAAAGCCCTACAAACAAGGCTTTGACATCTCCATGGGAGTAGCTGGGCATGAGGAGAATTGCTGCTCACAGAGAACCACCCTTCTCCTAATCCCATTGCACTCGGTGATTCAAGAGTTTGCAGGTTTTGGCAGCGTGGGCAAAGGCTGTGACAGCACCCAGCCACTGCACACAGCGGGTGCCCGCAGACAGTTCAAGGCTCTCTTAACCCATTCTAAGATTCTCAATAATTCCCAATATCATTTTCTCTTTAAGTGCCTCAGCTTTAGAAGCTGCTACTCAAGGCAGATTTAGATACTTGCTGATGATGGCAGGCAACTGCAGGGAATGTGGGGAACTGGAGTAATGGCAGGACCAACTTAATTTGCCTAGAGATTTTGTTGAAATCTTATCCATATCATTGTTTTTTCTCATATATGTAGCTATACCAGACACCTTGTTGCTAAAATTATCATTTGAAAGAAAGTCCCCTATCCATTTCATAAGTCCACTTAGTCACATGTGTTGGGCTACACTGTGTGTTGGAAGAGAGATTAGGCCTTGTTGGCTGCAGAAAGAGCCTTGTTCTCTGACCGGGAGGTGATCCTGGGATTACAGCCAGGTCACCGGGGATGGGCTGAGAGAGGATTGTGAGTTTCTGAACAGTGTCAGCCCTATGAGACGTGATAATTGTAGTTTGTGACCTTGTAAGGTATTGTTTACCTTTTACCATAATAGGCAATGTCTAAGAAATATTCTAGGTGATTAAAGAACACTGAGGTGAACTGTTTTCCTGTTTATATGAGGTGATTTCCTGTTTTTCCATTGCCATTTAAGGGAATTTCGGATACGCAATAAAGTTTTTTTTCTTCTTGCACCTTTACCATGATGTTGCGGAGTCTCTGCCCATGCGTGAATACTGCAACATGGAAGGAAAAAAAAGAATGACCTTACTTGGGAGGATGGGGGAGGAAATCAGTATTTTAAGAGAGGATCAAAAAGGATCCACATTTTAATTAGTCTCCTTAGTTCTGTCTAATGATAAACCAGTTTTGGGATGATTGGATGATTCTGCTTTCCTAATCCCTGAATACTAAGATCTCCTTTCTAATATATTCACTTTTATTTTCAGTTTAATTTGGGGCAATACATCTGTATAGGTATATATAGCTATATATTTTCTAAATTTGTTATTTCCTTCATCCAAAAAGAGTTAAAAAACAAAAGCCAAGAGTTATTTTATGTTTAGAGACCTCCTGAATTCTGACATTTTGTAGAGGGTAAGCACAAAACAAGAAAAAGAAAAGGAAAAAAAACAAACCCAACTTTAAAGGCAGACACTAAGTCCTCTCTTAATCTAAAATTTTTTCCCAAATCTGAAACTCTTGCAAATAAATGTGCATTGCTGAGCAATGTCCTGCTCACCAAAATGGGTGGAGGGTGTGTTTTGCCACAGTCAGTACGAAATGTTCACCATGTCAGAGCTGCAGGCATGGGATTTGTGCACTGAGGATTCCCAAGTGAAGCAGCCTTGGTCTGCCATGCAGTTTTCACCGGGGAAGTGCACCAAGGAAATGCACTCCTTTGCAAAAGAGAGAAATGCAAGTTTCCAGCTGTAATTAGACAAGCCATGGAACTTTTAATGAAACTGTACTCATTAGTGATACAGCCAACCATGGCAATTAAACCCTCTTACTATTCTGGAGCTATAAGACTGATTATGGTGTTCTCTTCTCTTCCTTTTTTTATAATTTTGCCTTTAACAATTAGAGTAGCTGCAGTAACCTAAACTAAAAGAAGTAGAGTTTTGTTGTTAGCTAATCAATTCTACTTTGTATTGCATACAGATCTTAATTATGCAAGATGTTTTAATTCTTCACAAGGACACAACACTAAAAAAGAAAAGATAAAAGAAATAAATTATTTCTGGAACATAAAACAGACAACTCTAGGTGGCAAAAAGAGAGAGCAGTAAAAACGAAGAATATTTTGAAATTGGCTTTAAGAAAGATAATTTTTAAACCTGTAAAAAGTAAAAACAGGAAAAGAGTGTCTAACAATGATTTAATTTCTTTCTGGCAGTAGACTAAACAAATTCTGCTTATTTTCTTTTATGAAGAATAAAGTTGGAGTAGCGCATGCTAAGCAGGAAAAAACCCCAAACCAACACTAACTTTATTAAGGTAAAATCATTACTATTATTTGCAATTTGGCAGTCCACAGAACCCTGGAATGATGTTCAGTCTGTTTCTGCCCTAATGTATAGTAATTCTTCATCAAGAATTTATAATCTGAGGAGGGCAGGAGGAAAGGAGTGTGTTCATTGTCATCGCTTTAGTAAACAACACTCAACAATCAGAGATATTAAAGCTCCAAGCTAGGTGGGCACTGAATTCCCCTTGAATAAATTAAAATTTTCAGCTTAAGACTACATATGTTGCATCTCTGACATGACTTCTCAAGCCTAAATGGGAAAGGAATTAAGATCTTCTCTCTACATATTTCCCTTTCCGTCTGCCATTCTAGAGCTAAAAGAATTCAGAGATGGAAATACTCAGACTTTTTGCACATAATATTTTTAAAACATAATATTTTTACAAAAGAATCTTCTATAAATGTGTGTTGATGTTATTTCACAGGACACTTTGCTATATTCAGCCATTTTGGTCAGAAAAAATATTTAAAAGCCCCAACCCGATAATGAAATTTATAGAAAATACTAAACGCAAGACTTGTGAAGACTGCATTTTCAAGAAATACAAGGAAGAGGTACCCTACATTAAAGAAGGTGTGGCAGCAGAGAGTTTGCCAAGTATAAATTTGTATTTTTTATCATGAGATTTTCACACATCTCAGTGTGCACAGTGCCTTAGTGTTTAATATACTCTTGGTAAGATGAAAAGTATTTTAAATTTAGATGACAAGGAGAATGAGGAGTACATTGTAATTAAAAAAACATTGAAAAATACCCACAGATAGGTATATAAGTAGGCTAATTATAAATCTCCTATTAAGATGTAGTGTTGTTTGTTCTCTTCTTGAGGCTCCTGTGTACAGAGATGCACAGAGAGCTGGATGCCTCATTACATATCTTGTCATCAAACTGAAGCTGCTCACAGCAATTAAATGAGGAAGGCACCAGCTACGGGCAGAGAACAAAAGCTCAGCAGCAGTCTTGCATTCACATGATTAAGCAACATGGAACACTCAGAGGCTTGTGCTAAACACAGATTTTTATCTGTAAGAGAAACAGTATCCTTTGGAGACATTTTTTCTCTGTATTAGGAATCAAAAAGATGAGGTGAGGACTTATCAGACCATTGGTCCTTTATCCCATTCATACAGGGACTGAGATAAAGACCAAAAAGTTGGAGATAAAAATTTAGCAATAATATTAAACAAATATTGTGTTATTATTTATCCAGCTGGCAGGGGATCTCAGTGAGTTTGTTCTCATGCCAAGTCACTGAAGCACCACTGGACATCCAAGGGCACCTCTGAGGCAAAAAATCTCGAGCATTTTTCTCAGTCAGAAAGAGAAAAAACCAGGTGTCTCTTGGCTGGAGACGCACCCCTGGTGCATCAGTGCCATGCAGAGGTGCCCGCTGCAGTGCTGCACCAGAGGACGGCAGTGTGGCCGTGTCACTGCTGAGGGCCACCCACCCTGCTCCAAGGGCCACAGCTCCCACTCAGTTGGGGCTGGGGCTCTCCTCCCTCGCACCATCCTCGGGCACTGCTCCCCACGCCGCTCCCAGCGCTGGCACAGCCCCTGTGACCACGGCCCAGCACTGCAGGCCCTTCCTTGCCTGGTGACTGGGATGCTCTCACTCTCCTCTCTCTCACCAGTGTGACATCAGAGTCCAGTGTGTACAAATTCTGGGTCAAGTTAAAACTACCTGTTTCCTTCACTAAGGAAACAGTATCTCCTCTCTTGGCATTAAAAAGTAAGTTTTTAGGGGTTTTTTTCTGACACTGTACTAATATTCTTTGTTGGTTTTAACAAAGAATTCAGATTCTTTGTTAGTTAAACATAAGTTTAGTGGTCACTTTACATCTCTCTGAATAAAAACAGTGTTTGGGGACATTTTTAAAATAGAATTCTCTTTTTCAAAGGAAAATGATTTTTTTTCTAAAGGAAAAAAAGAGATTCAGTAATTTTACCGCACTTTTGAAATATTTAAATTTTTATTCTAAAATTTAGAATTATAATGTTTTATTCAGTATTTTCCTTGCTAGAGAGGCACAGAGCAGGCAGGTTTCCTGAAACCAACAGAGAGGCTCCATTTCAAACATTCTGCTAAACATGTTGGTTATACCTTTGTGTAAATTAATTAACAGGACAGCTATTCTTTTTAGTTTCAGCCACATGTGTATTTTGATTGAGATTTTTTTAGAGGTAACAACAGAAAGCACATCATGTGAGATATGAGGCCTTTTTTAATAGCTTATATCAGAACTGAAGCGTTTGCTAATCCAGAGACAGACAGGCAAATTTGTTCACACAAACACTTTTGTATTTTAAATTCTCTTTTTTTCCCCAAAGGGTCCTCACAATATTTGAATATTTCATATGTGAATACTGAGTGTTTAAAACTGTAAGCAGGGTACTATAAAATGGCTGAATCTGAACTGAATGTACAGGGATGATTCACACAATCAGCCCTGCTATTGTGCAGTAGATTAATTCCTCGGAAACTCCTGGTACCTTCCAACCACTGCACATTCCTTATGAAAAATACATAAGCCTGACACCTCTAAATTTATACTTTATAATCTAAATAATGCTCAGACTAGGGCTCAAATAGTAATCCCCCAGAAAATACACAGCTGTGCACTTGTCTAAAGAAGATAGGCCTGAAATACCTTGGGGTAATTAAAGAACCAGGAGGTTACCAGCGAATACGTATGACAGGCAAGAAAATCCAGATCACAAACTGCACCCTTAATGAAGATGCAACAAAATGGTAATGGCATCTGAACTGCCTTTTTTCCTCAGCTTAGAGAGGAGCTATCACTGAGAGAGAGCAGGCAAAAATAATATCGCCCTCTTTATGCTGTGAATAAATGAAATGCCTGAATCTGCCCTATAAATCCATTTAAGAAGCTGAAAAAGAAAACCAAACCCAACCAAATAAACACTGGCAAAAACCATGCCACAGATTCAAAGAAATAACAATGAAACCCCCCAACTGGTCCCTGAGATGTCAAAAGCCAGAAAGGAGCAGAGCACAGCTCAGCCACCCAGGGATCCACAGCCTGGGACTGTGGCAGCTCCTGGAGAAGGACAGAATTCACAGCCCAGGGGAAAGGAGTGCCTGAAAACCATTTTGCACTCTTCTGAGGTCGAGGCTGATCTGGCAGCTATTCTGTTTTAGGAAGCTTTGAGGTGTTAGTCCCAGCTACAGGTACCATGGCAGAGCGGTGTGCATGGTACAGAGCTGTTCTCCACCCTTGTACCACTGACCAGACTCATTCCTTGCAATTTCTTGTCCGTCTGCCCCGTCAAGGCTTGCCTGAATCTACACCCACATGGTGTTACCTACAGCCACCTCCCTCTGGTGCACCACAAACTTCACACTGAGAAATTTTCCTGGATATCTCTGCAATAGTGCTACAAGAGAAAATCCCAGAAAATAAGGCAGGCTTGTCCCTGAATTACTTCTTCAAGTTGAATACTTCTCGTGTTTTAGTGTAAAATCAGAGACAGCAGTGTTCATTCATCTGTCACGCAACATAACTGTAAACTTAGGATAAAGATATGCAACACACCATCTTTAATCATACCTAATTAACACAGGGTGGTCTGCAAAGGCAGAGCAATCACGTGTGAAGTTTTCAGCAGTCATATTCTCTACACTGCTCCTCTTATTTTCTAAAAATAAGTAGGAAAGGAAATTGTATCACATTATCTAGACATTTTAGATAAATCTTCCTTATTCTGAAATGTCAGAGATCAACTTGCCATTCTTTAAGAGGGATAGAGAGCTAAATAAGAAGAGAAGAAAGGGTAGATAGAAGTATGTGCTTAAGTTCTCCAAGAGTTCTGAGTGATAAAAATTGCATAGGCAAAATTTCTTCATGCAATATTAAGCTGCTGTTGAACACTGAATTGTCATCTTCAGCAGACAGAATTATCTATTGGCTGTGATTTTATTACAGAAATTACTTATTACTACTGTGTTAACTCAAACAGATCCAACAATGAACTGCAGTCTATCATCTGATACCATGTTTTCTCAAGCCTTTGGATTGCAAACTTTGAATAAAAGCTTGATGCCATGCTATGATGTGCCTGTGTTTGCTACTGCTGTTTGGCTTTTCATTTAGTAGACATGGTTATAATGAATTTATTTTCTAATCATAAAAATCAAGAGTGTAAAAAACACGGCAAAAGAACGGATCACGATGTTCAAGTCTAGGTGGATACTGAAGAAGGTTTGCACGGACCTTATGACAGATAAAATATTCTAATGACACCTTGCACTTTGGCATCTAAAATCAGAAAAATGCACGAGCAGACCATGACACACCATGGACTCCAGGAAAGCAAATCCCTCAGCAGCAAAGGAGTTCAGTCATTTCCTCAAAGAACTTCATCAGCAAAACGTTATGTCCTGCCAGAGTGCTTGGCCCGCTTTGCCACGGTGTCCCTCCTGACCCCCGCCGCTGTCCTGCAGAAATCTCCTTACACCAATGCTTGCAAAACCAATAAACAAATACAAATAGCACTCTGAACTCCTGGTTTAAGAAGATGCATTAAGTTTTGCAGGATAACATGAGGCACCAAGCTCAGGAAGTGATGGTACACAGAATGTGTCATAGCAATAAAGAACCTTTGATTCTCAGTGTTGAAACAGATCTTTCTGAGCAAATGGACTGCAAAGGGCTCTTTCAAAAGTGGGCCCCACTCACTGTCAGGAATATTACAGACTGACAGAAATCACATTTGCAGCATTCATACCAAAACCAGTTTGAGTTTAAATTATGGATTCATTTGTAACCTAAAAGTAGTTTAATCTGTAAGTTTATGGTAAATTATCAATAGTTTATTTTCATTAACATGATAACTAACTCATGTAGATTCACTTAACTGCAGAACTATCCATACATAAATGCTTTAATTTAGGCTAAAGTCTAGATGGTTTAAAGAGATTTCGGTCAGTTGATAACTTGAGCCAGCATATTAGAGAAGTTTTACTGTACAATTACCAAGTGACTTAAAGTTATTTCTTTTCTTATTATAGCCTGAAAGTTCGTCCCTATCATTTCTTTTCCTGTTGCCCTAAATTCTGATAATTTTAATTTCTCTTCAGTTTTAATTAAGCTACCCTAGGGCTTATAAACTCTGAAAGTTTTTACATTTCATTTTTTTTTTAATAATTAAAACTGATTCAATTTGTTTCAAAGGTCTGATGTTTAAATAGGCAACGTTCTCATAAACCCTCAGCTCTGCTTGTAATAAGAAATATATTTGTGGAATGAACTGTTCATTGCACCACTCTTCCAATTGCTTCAGTCAAAGTCAATTAATGTGTGTTCACAGCTTGAAAAGTGCTGTAATGCAAGGCATACTCATATTAATATGTGTTAATCTTTCTGGAAGCTAAAACAAAACTGTGGTCCTGATCTGGTGTCTTCACACTTGAGAAATGTGAAGTTAAAATAGGCAGCTTCTCTAACCATACATCATATCAACACATATTGCATAAGAGGGCTTGCAGATCTTATAAAACTGTTTTACGAAAACATTTCAGATGGCAAATAGAAGCTTCCAGCCTTAGAAGAGGAAGTAAGAAAACTGACTTGTTACCTCTTATTCTTAGAAAACACTTTGAAAAGTACCCTTTCTACCCTTTCATACTCCTGACTAAAATCTTTTTTTTGCTGTTCACAGCAAAATGGTTGTTCTAGAAACTCCATGTTTCACCAGTTGCTTCTTCTTCCACACTGACACACTCTAAACAGGCAGCAAGCACTGGGAAAATGGAAGTACAGAAGGAAAACAAAGAATAAGAAAGTTATAAACCACAGATTCCACTGCCCCTATATTAACAAGATATAAAATATAATATTCTATTCAAGAACCTGACACAGTTCTTAAATAGCTTGCTTTGTGAACAGAATGTAAGAACTCTACATATACCCTGGAAATCTTTGCATTGCAGATGCTGCAGCACAAAACTGTGGCCACACTCTTTTCGGATACTACCAGGCAAACCTATACACATGGGCTCACTATCACCTGCCAGTCTTAGCACTGCATCTATGCACCTTTCCATTTTGTGTGTAGCCACTGTAGAAGAATCAAGTAAATTGTTTTAAAAATAACTTTCAAGACAAGTTGACATTTCTTCAGTATTTCAGAAATTCTTTGTAAAAGTATTAGCTCTTAGTATTAGCTATTAGTACTTTAGTGTAATCTTGATTCGCTCTCCTTACCTGGCTTCCTCTGTTCATGTACATCTAAAATTCCAAAGTGTTGGCAGATCCAAATGCCAAGCAGACTACAAGAGATGGCAAACACAAAAGTAGACATAAATGCCCTTGCAGTCAGTGAGAGGCAAGAAGAAAGAAAGCTTGAAATAAGGTGGCAAATTTTCAGTTTGGTGGCTGAAACAAAGAACTAATTATATCAGCTCAGCCCATCTTGAAGGAAATTACCTTTTTTATCTAAAGTCTGTATTTAAGGAAATGGAAATAAATATAACTTCAGTTGAAATGAAATATTTTGACTCAATCAGTACAATTAAAACAAGGTTAAGGAAACACGATTGTGACCAGGCAGGATCCAGGACAGGTTACCTGGTGTTCTAGGTCCCATTTCTTCAGCTGGCAAACAATTTTAATTTCTTTATTTCATACTCTTAGTTAAGGTCTGTGCGGTGTTTGTGACCAGCACCTACATCACTTTGCACATCAATGGCCCCAGTATCGCTTTTGGTTTTAATTTGCATGCAAGAGCATTTCTGAAACATTTTCCCAAAGGCTGTCTGAATAAAAAATAAACAGGATTCTTAGTATTCCCCTTTTTGACAAGTTGAGAAATACTTTAACAACTTGTCCATATGCCCAATCTAAAAATTCATAGGAAAGTAAGGAAACAATATTAGACAAGAAATATACAGAAAAAGAACCTGGTTGGTATTCTGGAGGGAATTTAGAATTTCTTTCTCTCTATCTACCCATTGTCTCACTGCACACATGATTAATTAAATGAGGTCACTTTATGAAATAAAATACATTACAAAGTTAAGGATCACAAAACACAAGGAAAGGTTTTACTGACTCACACAACAGACCAGGCTCTCAGTCACCAGGTGATTAATCTTGTACCTAATCACCTCTCGGAAATACCAACCCCTTGCTTTGGAAAAGCTTCTACGCCTTTTTCTGTCCTATTTACCTAAGAGGAGAAAGAAAGGAATATGAGAGCTTTAAATGCTGAAGACGTAACTCTCCCCTAAGTAAAGATTCACCAAGAGATGGTGGAGCATAGCAACTGCCCAGAATCTGCCCCTGCCTTTGCCTTGTTCATGGCACCCAGCCTCAGCTTTTACTCTTCCGTGCTCCCCCACAGCCATAGAATCTGCCCTGGCATCTCACTGTGGATGAGCGAGATGTTTATTCAAAAAGACAAAGCGAGACACTTTCCTCTTCATCCCCTCACCACACCAGCAGCAGCTTTCTATAAAGAATAAAGCAAAAAGAGGAAAAGCATACATCTTAGTGACATGAGTGATTTATAGCCCCAAGGAGCGATAAAATGATCCATGACTAGAAGTCAGTGTTTTCATTAGAAATGATGATTCCCAGTCATGGTGCTTTTTCGTTATGTGCATAATTAATGTTAGCTTGTGAAAGCTGCCAATGACGCTCATCACCAGCGGATGTTCTTATAATATATGTGTGGATTTGAATGCATGATGAAGTTTTTCTGTCTTTTGGGATTCAAAACAGAAGTTTGTGAATAATGCAAGACTGAAAACCAAAAATAACAAAGAAACTGCTACTCAGCCAGTGAGCAGTAGAGAAAAGAGCATGGAATACAAAGTAAAGTAACCAAAACAGGCCCAAACTTTCCTGTAAAAACCAGTATTGTGTGAAGATCTGTTTGGTCTTTGCTTAGAAAATATCTACAAACGAGAAATTCAAAACTATTTTACTGACAGCTTTGGAAGCAGCAAATTCTTTGTTTACTCAGCCATCAAAAGAGAGAGAGGCAACACTGGAAGTCTCCACCACAATTTTTTATTTGAACCCTGACCTCGAGAGTGCACCTGTACTGCTGGCAAAGGAGTCACCCATGGGCAGCAGGCATCTCCTTGCCCGAGCCCAGCGTGACACACATTTGGCTCCCGGTGGTGGGGTTTGGATCTAAACAGCTGCCAGTTCACTGAACACGCGCCGTGCCCAGCCTTCAACACCGTGCGCGCAAACCGAGCCACGCGTGTCACACACACAGAAGCAACGTGCACTTTCTGCACACAAACAGTGCTGAACAGTGGTGGTAACTTCAGAGGGTGTGTGTGCAAACGTCATTCGAAGACTAAAGGTTGTATCCTCAATTACAAGTTGCACCATTACCCTGTTTTAATTATTTCCTGAATCACATTGCTATACTCTAAACCATGCTCTTTTGTGCCTTCGCCTTCCTCTCAAAAATCACTTCTACATTCCAAGTAGCCTTTTCCTGACTACTTCAGCTTCTTTTGAATTTTTTTTAATTTCAAATACCACACAAAACCAGACAATACTGATACTCCAAGACGAGAAATACTGTCAATAGTTATGTTTCCAAGCAGTATTTCTTTTTATTCTGCATAGGCTTTTGGGTTTATCAAAATATTTACTAATGGGAACAGCTTTACTCAGTGCCTGGTGGATCACCAATTACACATTAAAGAACAAGGTCATAAAATATTGATAAAATCATTAACTACAGTTCTATCCATTTACCATGGCTAAAACCACATGCTGCTACAATCTTAATTTGATTCCCAAGGAAATAAATTATTTCAAGAACAGTATTTAATTGCTAGAACACTTCCAAAAAAAAAAAAAGAAAGAGAAAAAGTACCTTTCCCCAGTTCCAATTTTGTGTTCAGGTATTTGCCTCACCATTGCGCTCTGGTGATCTGAACTAAATGTCCCAGACCCAGAGTTTTGTGGGCGTGCTGTATTCCTGAAATAACACAGTGACTAGAGTTGCAGCTCCTCAGAACTATCAGTAATTAGGCTCTTTACCAGGTTAGAAAACACTCTGTGGATTTTTTCTCTTGATGTCCCCGAATGTCACCCCTCTGCTCCTTATATCAGACAAAAAATTGTGAGAATGTTGACGTGAGGCCAGATATGAAATATTAATTTGGTTTTTTAGACAAAGATCGTAATTTGTTTTCAGAAAGCTACTCTGATACCTTTTCTTTCTGGACTAAGTGGCCAGTCCTAATCTCCAACAACTTCTACTTAATGAGAGAAGCCAGTGGATTTGGAAGCAGAACTGGCCACAGGCTCTGTTGATACAGGTTTTGCTGTCATTATGGGGCACCACTTTTCCAACTTGCACAAGAAGACTTCCCCAAGCCCAGCACTTAAAGAACAACAAAGAGGTTTTATCCTGTAGCCCAAATATCCAGATAAAACCAATAGTGTTAACTAATTCAGCAAAATTTGCAGTATAATCCAAGAAATGGCATAGCAAAGGTTTAAAGCAAAGTGTCCTTGCCCTGCCTTGGCAGTGTCAGCCCAGAAGGACCAGAGAACTCCCAGCACAGACGTCCATGGAGCCACAAGCACCCACACACTTCAAACGAGCTGCTCCACACAGCCTGTGAAAGCTTTCAGGAGCTGTCTCTGCAAACATAATCGTTTCTTCCTGTATAATTTATACTTATTTTCCAATCTCATTTTAAATCTGATTGGAGACTACCAGCACAACTGAGACGCAGATACTTTGTTCCCCCTGTTGTACTTAAGTTGTTTTTCTCAGTTGTTTTTCAGTTCCTACCAAGTCGTTAATGAGCTGTCAATTATTTGTGCAAATTAAGAGGCAGGCACTGAAAATCAGCCACCAGAAAAGAAACATTTCCTCAAATCTTGTGAAATGCAAGACTACTTTTAAGGATTTCCTTAAAATTGATGAATCTTCATTTATATCAGAACAAAAGCCACTTTATATAAGGTAGCTGACTATTTGAAATGTGACCACAGAGATACAATTCAGCAGCTACATTCATAGTAATATTTTGAAGAGGAATAATGAAAATGTCTCAATTGTCCTGGAGAGAGAACCATAACCTGATTGCAGTTCACATCACTACTGATGATAACCTATTTGCTGAGTTTGCTTTTCATAAACAATTATCAGTTGAGGTCTTTGTTCTTTAAAGGAGCTTCCTGTTTCAGCCTCTTGTTCTTGACCCTGCGCATACCATATGTGATTTGCCAATTGGCAAGCAGCCACACAAAAACTCCTCGACCTTTAGCACAACCCATAGGAAGGGATTGTTGGTGGCAAAGGTAGCAGGAATATGGCCAGGAAACCTCAGCACCTTCTCAAGCAGATGGAAGCGAAATTTGCTTCATGCATGTTGGAAAAAATATTGAGTTCTCTCTCTCCCCCTGCCACTTTATCCTCTGCTCCTCATTCCCACCCTGCAGTTGTGTGAATAGTAATTGTGTGTGGCTACATTCTGAGTGCCTGGAAACCGCTAATGTGAAAAATGAGAACAATAATAAAATTCTAACCATCTTTTTTCATCTCAATCACCAGTTGCCCTTACAAGACAAAATTAGCAATTTTAATCACAGTGACAGAGATTTTAAATCATCCTCTCCAAGAAAAAATAATGATGTTTTTCTAAGTTTTAATTATGCAAAGGGTTACTCTTAAGAGGCTACAGCAGGATATTTCATATGCTTAAGTTTAATCACATGCATAAGTCATTACAGAATCAGAGACTGGTGTTTTTGCTGGGAGACCCAGCATTTTCCAGTTAAGGGAGGACTGCTTCCCTTTGTCAGTCCTCCTGACTCTCATGGTCTGAGAAACCTGGATTCACACTGAGCAGATATGGATATCCAGAAAGCTGCATTGATCTCCAATGAAATATCAGCCTTTCCTAGCAGGAGGGGAAGTTAGGTGACTTTCACTGTGTGCTTCCTCTACCACAGGGTACAGACCAAAGGTGAAACACAGATGACAAGAAGAAAAGGCTTAGAAATCCCTGAGAATTATAAAATAAAAACTTCTGGGTCCTCATTCCCTTTGCAGGACCAGTACTGACTGAAAAACTTCTATTTTTCATGCAAATTTTGTAAAAATGTCTAAAAATTATCGATGAAATTTTGCTGGTCTTTTAACGATGAAAAAAGGACCATTCAGCATAAATGCAGTGAACAGGGTCATGTACATGGGCAAGAGAGCAGGGAAGGTTACATTCTAACTCGGATTGCACAGAGACTAGAAAGGCTTTCTGAGCTTGCCCCACTGAAGTTAACAGGCAGACAAGAGATTATTACCCAGCATCATTTTATCTGCTCATCTTTTCGCCCAGCTCCACGTGTGTGAGCTACAGGGTAATGTACAAGTGACACTCAGCACCATCTGCTTGACTGGAGCCCAGACCCTCACACCAGATGCCAGTCTCAATTTAAGTCAGAAGGCAGTGAATAGAAGCTGTGGCCCTGAGCTGTGCAGGCTTTACATCAGCCCCGTTACAATGCCTGTTCTGAAAGCTCCAACCCTCCTGCTGCTAATCTGTGTCCTTGCTAAGCAGAGTCTCCCAGGGAGGAGGAGCTGCAGACCATCCCTGCCCTGCCCGGTCAGTGCTGGAGGAGAAGCTGCCTATCAGTCTGAACAGCTGCTACCTGTTTCACCAGTCTAAAAGCCAAAGAATTTCAGCCTCCAGTTCTAACTCCTCTCCATTACCTTTCACCAGCAAGTCCACTTAAAGAGGAGACAGAAAAAGAATGTCTTTTCATCTCAGGAAGATTTATTTCTCTGATATCTGCTGAAATCATGTGTTTAGGAACACAGACTCTCCAAAGGAGTGATTAAAGCTTTCAGGTTGCTGGAGTGGGGCCAACTCTGAGAGCCTGTGGTCTGCTACAAAAATTCAAGTACAAAACCCCACAACCTCCCAACAAAACCCCATCAAACTAAGTCGTGTAGGGAGTGGTGGATCTCAGAAGTATAACACTTTTAATTTCCATTAGGAGTGAAGCTTAGGTGTGCAAACAGAACATTGTCACAGGACCAGTAATGGATGCACGATGGATGAGGGAACCAATGGATAAGCCCGAGTTTTTAATTGCTGTTAAATCAATACAGCAGTTATTACTGAGTTATCTGTATCACAGTCAGATCCAGAGGTCTCCAGTGACAGAACTGGAGGCAAAGTAACTTGCCTATGGCAAACAGATGACGAACAGAATTAAAATCCAGGTCTCCTGAGCCTCAGACCAGATCCTTATAATTTTTTTTTCCTGATACCATCTGTGATGCTTAAGAAGCCACTTTCAGTGGGAAAAACATTGCAAGAAACAAAGGTAAAGTATTACAAATTGATTTCAGAGATTTTATCTTCTTCCTAGGTTTGGTAAATTTTCCTGAAACTTGGATGTCTAGGGTGAAAATGACACTTTCCTTTTGTGTTATAGAAACATCATCTGGCAATGGAACATTTACTTAAAAGAAACCACAGACACTAAGCAGCATTACCTCAGAAGACTGCACATTTAAACTACTTATCAATTAAATTTCCTATTTTAGAGAAAAGAAGGGGAAAAAAAGAAAAGAAAGAGCATCAATATTCCTCAAGCTTTTAAATAATAGGCTGCACAAAGCCCATATTTGAAATTAAAATGTGACAAAAAATTTGCCTCTAAAGAGAATTCCATGCATAAGATGGATGCATGAAAAATAAACCCACATAACTTTTTTTGCAATCTAAAAATCAGCAGTGATGGAAAAATTGCTGCATTTTTTGCTGCATGTTAAATGAGTTTCCTAATTATATTTTCCATGATAAAGAGCATAGATGCTGATTTAGGCAGACTTAAGACCCACAATTATTCTCGAAAAGACTTGTATCTTTTTTCTTTGAGAAAAGACTAAAATCTAATAACCCACCACTTGTGTTTTACGTCATTCAGTAAAATATCTGTCACAAACCTGTGCCATACAGACCACAGACTAAACAGACTATAGGAACTGAAGTGTCAAGAGGTGTGTAGCATCCTCCAAGTCACTGACTCACTTTTATGCCCCTTTTATGCCCTAATAGTAATAGTAATTTACATATTCAGCTTAAGCACTTTATTTCTCACAGCAAAGAAGATGATGGTTTCTCAAGATCTGTTAACACTGAAAAGTATCTTCTGATCCCAAGATAAAAAAGGTCTGAACACTGATGTGTTCTGTTGCATAGACTTTTCCCATGCATAATGTTGACAGGAATGGACAGATTTTAAAGCAGTATAAACACATGGCTATTAAAGGCAAAACATTTGAAACAAAAGCAAGAATTCTCCTTATTTGCCATCTTGCAATTAAGAGTAAAGTCTTGGCCTCAGTGAAGCCAGGACTTCCTCCAAAGTATTAACAAATATATCTGCAAATTTTCTACGAGCAAGGACCAAAATAAGGAAGTCAAGAGTAAAGACATATGAGCATAACTCATAGCCGCTGGCATCTTTCCATCAACTGACTGGGTGCCAGTGCAAGAAATGCCACTGTCACTTATGTGTAAGAGAAGGCAAAATTCTAAGTATTTTTTCTGAGCATACAGCAGTGTCTAACCAGGAATGGAGCCTGAAATTCTATTTCCTCAGAAATGCCTCATTATGGAAAGGTTTCTTTTCTACGACAGGAGGCCTTCAGTTCAGGGAAGTACTTTTAGGTGAATTACACTGCACACACAGAACTGAGCTTGATGACTTCCTGTGGAAAAAGAATTCAGAGTGAATTTCAGTAGGAAGTTGATTACATTCCCAGTGTGCCTTTAATGCCATTTAAGAAAAACACGCACAGGCTATTCAATGACCTCTAAAGGGAAGTGCATGCCTGCAACTCAAGCACATGCAAATCAAATGAAAAGGACAAATGTCATGGAGATATATTTTGTAAATGTTAAGTATTATGAGCCTTCTTTTGTACCACAAATAAACTTTATTATGCTACTACACTGCAATCAACTACAACTGTTTTATGTTTTGAGTAATGGGCGGAATTAAAGAAAGCAGCTAGTATAGTAGAGTTGACCTCTGAAAACAGCTCTGCATTTTTCCTCCTACCATTTATATTATTTTATTTCTGTAGCCTTTGGAAAGAAAACTCAGGGCCCAGCCAGTTGTACAGTTCTCTCTGGTATGATCCAGTGTTCCTCTGCTTTTGCTAAGGAGCCTCCGTCCCCTGCAGCCCCCTCTGCACCGAGATTTAATTTGGCCACCCTCACAGTGGCATCTCACCTATGTGTGTTCCCACCTTTCCACACCCACATGGCAATAAAGCCTCAGAAGCCACACACAGGATGGGAGTTTGTGGACGTGAACTAAAAAAAGAAAATCAGAACCAAGTCAAAAATTCCTGTATAAAATGAAACAAGATACCCGTTACAATTAGATTAATACTGAAGATTTAACATATATTTGTATAAAAATTATGCCCTCCTTGTTATATTTGTTTGACTTTCCGTGAAATAATTATGTTAAAATCTATATCCCCTGGCCTTTCTGATTAAGCCTGAAGGGCTGTGTGAGGATCCAAAAGGATAGGTATTCCTCTCATGAGCAGTATAGTATTTTAATTTTAAATTGCATTGTGCCCATCAGAGCTGGAGAAAAGCCTCTGACTTCTAGTTCTCCCAGCGCTGCGGGACGCTGGGTTGTACCGGTGCCAGCACCCCTCTGTACCCTCCACAAAGATACAGGGCATGATCAGAGTCAACTCAAGGCTCTTGGTCACTACAGGCTGAAGCTCAGGGCCAGGATTGCTCCAGCCCAGCTGTGGGAACGAAGGATGCCACCCCATCCTGGGATAATTAGCCAGGAACCAGCCCCAGAGCTTTGGGTTCTGTGGTGCCCAGAAAAGAGCAAGAGAGGCAGTGGCTGTACAGAGAAAACTGTACAGAGAAAAGCTCCTCTGACCCTCAGGGACCTCTTCAGCAGCAGCACAGAAGTCAGAGAGCTGCATCCCCAGATCGGATCACACATGCTGGTGCCCCAAGCAGCCCTTCCAGGCAGCTGCCTCCTTTGTTAGCCCTGATTGCAGAAATCTCACAAGCCTTTTGAATCACAACAGGATCCCTTATTCTTCACTGTAAAAACTTGCTGGATCTTATGTTTACCATAAAAGCAACTGCCTAAACTGAGAATTTACTTTATTTGCCAATCAGCAGGCAAACTTTGTGCCCAAGCAAAGGTAGTGTCTACACCAGAGCAGCATTTTAAAATATGTGGAAACAATATTCTTATTATTGCTTTTATCATTTATGACAGGAAGATCTTTAATATATGGGTAAATTTCCATTTGGAGAAATCAATAGTCTTAAATAATAACTAAGATTTGAGGTCCTTCAATCACAATGCAAAATAACCTACTATTAACTTTACAAATGAGAACCAAGTTAAAAGGCTTCTAGCAAATTACCAGTGAATCACTAGAATTTGCTTCAGGCAGAGATATTATTCCTAAATTGTTGCCAGTGATCTATACCTTTAGTGTTTTTTATTGCTAATTTGCGCTGGTTTCTCATACTCTTCTTCTAATGGATCATCACAGCAGCCAGATAATTTGTACTGCTGCCAATAACTGTCTCAAGGTAAGGCTGTTTAGGTAGAGCAAGAATAATGCACAGCAAGAGTGAGCCTTGAAAAGAATTCCAAATTAAAGCATTGTTATGGAAAATATAGGAATCACTTAACAGAAGAGAAAGCTACATTTGTAAGTATCTTGTGTTCAAAATCAAGGCCATCACAGCTGAAGTACTACCTTAATAATATACTGTTAAGGGCTTCCTGTTTTAGTTTTTAAAATTCTGTTCACTTTCTTGTATGCCACAAAAAACCTACTGGGTCAAGCTGTACTTGAAAGTACTGCAAAGTGACACCGGCATCCAGCAGAATTAAATTATAACATTATGGAAAATAAAACAAAGAATTACATATACTCAGATTTCTCAAAATGCTCCAAACTTTCATAATACATAAACCACCTCAAACCTTATATCTTTATAAAGCTGGTCAGTTATGTAAAGGATAATGATAACAACAATTTATAGATGAATAAAAAATAGATTTAAAAAAAAACTAATAAAACCTTAAGTTAAGATGCAATAGTCATAAGTAGTACTCAATTTATCTTTGGTATGACATGTTCTTTCTTTCATATCTTTCTTTGACTACACTATGGATTTTTCCTTCCAACAAACCTTCTCAGTCTATTCTTGGAGGGCAGTGAGCAGCACTGCAGACTGGTGATGTTAATACAGCCCAAGCAGCTGAAGCAAAGGGCACTGAAAAGGATCCTCCAGGGAGCCAAGCTCAGACTCAAAACCACCTCACACGCAGACAGTCTGCAACACCTCTGCGCACGCACTCCTGCAGTATCACACACATCCCGTAAACAGAGCCCAAACCATCTCTCTGCTGAGCACCCACATGTTTATATACAAGTACTGGAAGCCTCTTGCCTCCTCCTTGGGGTTTACTTTCTCATCTTCCAGCTGGTTTCAGCTGGGTTTATACACAGGTAGTGTGATCTTTACAAAAGGCAGACGGTCCCTATTCTTATGATTCTTCTTATAAACTGTTGGTAATTTCTTTGTCTGCCCCCTTAGTATCTTCCAATTTTTTCAGTTCAAAAGTTTGGCGACGTTCTGTGAAGACATACACAAGTATTTCTACCTTTCCTTGTGATCAGTGAGCTGGAATAGCATCATCTACATTAAGCATAAACTTGCAGTATTAATTGTGCATTTAATACACAGTACCACCTCACTTCCTAAATGGTTTTGGGCAGCAGGGAACAGAGGGCACTGAATTTGGGTCACAGTCAGGCTGTGTGAATCTAGCCTTTTCTTTACATATTCATAAGCCAGCACACTGACATGCAGCTGTCAACGATTCCAAACTCCTTCCTGAAAAATGACACCTCCACATTGTATTTATGAGCTCACTGGCTGTTGTTTCAGGCAGATTTGAATTTATTCTCTTTTCAGGTGTGTGGCATGTTTCTGTGGAGCTCGGTGACAGTGTGCTGGCTTGTCCTGGAGTGATGTGATCAGGGAAGAGATCAAATCCAAGGAACAGGCCTGGCCAACAGTCCAGCATCTGTGCTGCCATCCTTCAGGGTGCAGAGAGGAACCGGCTGCTGACACAAAGCTAAAACGGGCAGAAAACAGACCTCAGTCAGGGGTAGCTGCCTGGTGACTTGAGAGCAACGATTCTCACCTCCGCTCTGTGAAGGAGGGCTGAAGACACCAGGAATGTCAGGCTCCAATTTTCTCTGCCCAGTCAGATGCCACAAAAGAAGCTGAACCTCTCAAAGCAGAATGTAACAAAGTAGTGATATGCATTTTCCAGGACCCTGCTCAATTTAGCTCCATTACTTTAATAGCATTTCTATTGACGATACCTTTATTTCATGGTACTTATCCCCTTAACTTAGGGGCTATATTGTGTTGCTAAACACTAATTTCCTTTAATATGTAGAATTTCCATGAATACTGAGTTTTCTCAATACTCCAGGCTGTGATTTCTTTCTCTAATTCTGTTTCTAGGGGAGCACTCTCCTTCCCACTGAAGGAAGCAGAGCTCTGCTGAATGTTTCACTCTCTGTCCCTGTGCAGAACCAGCATGAAAAGCTATTCCATATGATAAACTGGTACAGAATAACCCGTCAAGATCCCCAGCCCCATCAGAGGGAGAGCAGAGAGTTTGCTTTGTTATTTTAAACACAAAGGAAGACAAGAGTGGAAAAGCATTTGAATCACAGCTTTGGCCCTTACCAAGTATAGTTCACTCTTAGAAATAACAACCTTCTTTTGAGAGGAATCTACTCCGAGTCCAGTACAGCCACGTATTTACCCTTTTAACACACAATTTACCCTTTTAACTAAGCAGCATCTCTTGAAGAGATGTGATTGAAGAGTCTGACTTAAAATCTCGCTGACATTACAAGTGCTTTCACAAGCTTTCCACATAAGTGAAACCAAGATATGACAGGTAGACTGAAAAATAATTAACAAAATGGCTTACACACAACAAAAATAAAAGAAGGTTACCTGGAAAAAAAAGGGAAGGGGTTTGGTTTGAAACTGTATTTGAAGAGATGATCAGTGCATTCATAGGCACTTTCCAAAGGGCCACCCTTTGTCTTCATCCCTATTTTGTTTGATATATTGTGCTATCACAGAGCATTCTTCTGAACTTATATTAAATAAGCCCATCCACTGCTTACTTTCCCAGTGCTGCAGGTGTCAGCTCTGCAGCAAGGGCCAAACTCAGATGAGTGATTTGATAAATGTGCAGGCACTGCAATGCTTTCCACTTTGTGTGCAAAGACAACAAAACTTTTTCCTTACTTGACTTTACCCATTTTAAAATTCATTTTCATTTTTAATTATGCAGCAATTAGTCTTATTTTCCCCTCAACTAATGATCTCCATAAGGGTAGAAGAAGCCCTAGCTTAAGAATATGGACACATTTTCACTTTTTGAGAACAATTAACCAACTTAAAAGATATTGGTTTTGCGAATACTAGAATATGAATATAAATCTTCAAAATTATCTAAGCTTATTCAACCCTAAATATGTATATATATTTTTTAAATTGTTATATGGAAATTCAAAAGCATGGATATGAATTTATGTATGAGCATAAAGTGGAAAATAGTAATCACTTGGATTTTTATCTATCTTGATTCAATTTTCTGGCAAATCCATATGCAAAATATATATTTCTATTTACCTATTCCTTAAAATCCAAGAATAGTTTACCACTAAGAAATACTATTTAGTTTACACTTAACTACAGAAAATTGTGTTGCACCCATTTTTATGTCCTAAACAACTAGGCTATAAAAATAAAGAGATAGAGGGATCAATACTCCACTCAAGTGATACATAAATCTGAGTACCACCAAATACTGGAAGTCTATATGTATAAATTACTTACCTCAATAGCAAGATATAAATTACAAGGTGTAAACAGCACTAATGGAGGGTTCAAAAGAACTTTGTGAGGAAAAATTTAAAAAGCAGATCAGGATACAAAAATAACAACCAATCAATTCCTTTTATTGCTTTAGTTAACAAACCTTCTCTTAGAGATGAAGTGTTATTATGTTCCATTTAGTAATAAAAGCATTAAAAAATGAAACTTCAGCTCAGATAGTAAATGGTAAAGACTACTCAAGTTTTACTATGTGCTGTTCCATCATAAATAAACTTTCTCCATGGTTTGTATTTGCCTTTTTTTCCCTTAGCTACTGGATTTTAATCTAATTATTTCAAGCTGTCTCAGGCAAAACTAATGGCAACAATATAGAGCCGAAGTTGCAGCCACTTTACCTCCACTAATATATGCAAATGTCGTCTGGGAGGCTTCTAAATCAGTACCTGAGTAATCCCTCAGATTTTAAACATCTAATTGTTTGGGGTTTACTGAATGTTAAAGAAATCATCTGCTGAGGTTGTTTTCATTTGAGCTGCAGGTATGTCAATTGCAGCCTTTAGATACCATCAGTGAAACTGCAGAGGAAAAAAAAAAATTAAAAATAAATATATCAGCATCTAGTCTGCAGCTATCTCACCATTTCCAGCCTAGGCATATTTTTCCCTTGTGGCTACTTGGGAGAGGGTTACTTGATGTTAGAATTCAATATATTGATGGAGGAGACTATTCATAAAAGGCTCAGCACAAAGGAAGATGTGTTGGTAAAAGCAGTGAGAACTGGCTGCCATCATCTCAAGCATCTTTTGATCTGATTTATGAAGCCATGCAAACGAGTCATAGTCTTGGCACAGCTTCTTTCTCTGGCTATGCACATTGCAGAGACTGCCCATCCACAGGTACAAGCAGAAAAGCTGCCAAGTGATGGTGTTAATCCTCCTCTTTCTTGCACATTCCCTCTGCCCTGTTCACATGAGCTCTCCATGCCCAGCAGCTACTTTGTCCTTCTTCACTAACTCAGTGCTTGACCCTGCAGGGTCACCTTCTTCCACATCTCCTTGGGAGCCACAAGGCTTACCAAAGTCAGAGGAGAACAGGAGGGAGGGAGGAGGATGAGAGATGATGACTATTCCTTGGTGACAAAGTACTGCAGATACAACTGGATTTTGAATTCAGGCATGTCCCAAAGCTGTACGGCAAAAAAAAAAGCTGAGACGCGCCTTTGAGTAGATAACCTTGAAAGAAATTTCTACATTGGTAATTAATTTATGCCAACAAGCTGATTGACTTACTGCCAACACACCATAAACCTGAGGTTAATTGCAGCTAGGGAAGGAGAATCTGGCAGTGAAAACTGTGGAAAGCTAAAATGTGCTAACAGAACTGTGCCATCACCCCAGCACTGCAACCACTCCGCAATAACTGCGCCTGAAGAACTGGCTGGGCAGCTGAGGGAGAGGCACGCATGTCAAGACTATTTAAAGCAATTTAAAAAAGGAGTTATGATAAGGGAAAAGTTAGGAAGTGAACAGAAGAAATAAGACTCTGATTTTGTTGTTTGGAGTTTTTTTTCCTGTTCACCATCTAGGAAATGAAGCAAGGACAGAAACTAAATTATTTTGCCACTCTGGAAAGAAATCTAGAAGAGAAAACAGCCCAAACTCAACCCACTACTGCAGATTACTCAGAAAGAGCAGCTCATAACTTTGACCATCCCTTACTCTATTTACATCCTGAGGCCAAGCTCACAAATATCCTGTGTAGGGCAGGAACACTCACAGACCAACTTTTGCAGGAAAATCTTCTCTCTACAATGGCACTGATGGCCAATTCACTCAAGTTTGTAAAGAACTTTGGCTTCTTTAACTGGAAAATACTGTGTTCTGGGTCATTATCTCATCTCTGGCAATAGGATACAGACACTCAATAGCAAGTTTAGCTTTTATTGAAGTGTTGCTGTGTTCTGCCCTCAAGAACTGCTCTTCAGTTAGTGCCAGTTAACCCATGACTGACCAAATTCACTGCTGCCCTTTTCATGATCTGTGAGAACATTTTAAAAGCAGTTTTAAAATTCTAACTGTTTTCTTTTATTCTGTTTTTTGGACTTGGTTCCACTTTCACATGAAATGTCTACCAGCAAGTTATGTGAAACACCTCTTGTTATACACTACTTTTTGAACACTGTATTTCAGAAAAAAATTACATTAAAGTTTCCATCTAAGTCACTTCATTTCATCATTCCAGGATGTAATCTGTACTATCTTTTAAATTTAAATGTAATTAGTTTGTAGAAAATGTCAAGATGACACCGATACCTTCCTTCTACTGTGGAGTGAAGAACAGTTTGGAGAAATGTCACTAGAGTGACTCAGATCATGTTCTTTGTAGGTGTTTTGCAGTGCCATCATCAACACCTTTTTTTCTATTTTTATTTTTAATTTTTTTTTAAAGAAGATGAATCACTTCCTTTCTTCTATAATGATAAAGGAGGGATGGAGAAAAAATATTTCATCTAACCTATTGATTTCCCAGATTTGGATAAGGTTATGATTCGCTGAAAATGTAAGAGCTGGAGAATTTTAAGCAAATATTCAGCTGTGTCTTGAGCATAACTGAACAAAATGATGTCTAAGTGGGATTTGAAGTCTGAAGGATCTTGATGTCTGAAGTACTATTACAAGATTTCAATATTACATGTTGAAGGGAGACTTTCATCTTGTAAAGGCTCAGAAAAACACAGGTAAGCTTTAATGACCAAACTACAGATAATGGAAATACTTTATCTAAATTTATACATTGATTCTTATTTCTTTAACCAGAAATGATACTCAGAAGAACACAAAAATACCAGTAAGAACAGAAAGAATCATCTTCCAGCATGAAGAATGAAAATTATTTTCTCCAAGTAACACAGCAGATATATCAGGCACAGTAATGCTCCCTCACAGAGGGCCCATGTTTGACTTTAACTTAATTTGCCACATCCACTGGACTTGACTTTTTAGCAAGATCCTTCAGAAGCTGGTAAAGGAAAAGCAACCTAAGTCACCAGCCCAGGAGTTAGTGTGTGAATTAACAGTTGCTGTATTTCAAAACATAACTTTTCACCCTTTAGGAATCTGCTCAAGCGGTCTGGACTGGCTGCATCAAGAAGGAAATATTCATAAAATACCCCTGTCCTAATACAGCATGGGCATAAGGCATACCTAAATTAAATACCTGAAAAATTAGCTGGTATGGTTGGATTAGCAGTAGATAAAACTAGCTAAATATAAAAGTGATAGGTTATAGGATGAGATCCAAATATGCACCCTTGAACATCAGCCATCCAATGCATTTTCTTGTCACTAACAACATATCCATTACCACTGCTTGACTTTTGAACAGTTAAGATTTCTACTTGCAGAAGTTGTATTGGGAGAGGAGAGTCTGGTAGTTACACACCCTACGTATGAAAGGAAGAAACCCAGCCTTACTGAAATTGGGATCTTTTTTCATTCAATTCAGTAAGACAGAGTTACCTTCTGGCCAGTGAAGGAATCAAGCAAGTAACCACTTCAAATTGTGTTAAAAACTGCCTTTTACCAGTAACATTTTAAGCCATGGTGATGCTTGAACATGCTAAACTTTCAGTGTTCCATGCTTCTACCTTCTGTTTATATAAGATGGTTCCTGCCAGAATTTTGCATGTAAAGTTTTCTTTATTTGCAGGTATATTCTCACATCTAAATTTACCAATATACTTTAAGCAAATAAAACTCAAAAAATACTGATATTGTAATAGCACTGAATATGCTTTGTTTATAAATCAATTTATAATGTATCCATGTGATTTAATAATCTTGCTTAATTTCCCTCACAACATACAGACCTCTGTGGTGGGCTATAAGACTTCATATTATTCTGCATTCTTAAATCATCAACAAATTTTCTTTGTTTCTGCTTCGGAAACATAAATGTAAAGTTACTAAAAAATCGCTGCAGTTTACTTCTAAAATAGGCTTGCTGCATTTTTTAATATTATATGGTGCTGAATGCTCAAAGCATATGGATCCCTTCTATATAACATAGCATTGGAATTAAACATGGGGATGGATTTTGCATTTTTCTTTTAAGGTAGTATCCAAATACCTTTTCCTGAACTTATAAAATTGTTTTAAAAAATATATGTCATAAGTGTGCCCAAAGAAGGCAGACTGCATTAATGAACATATTCAGTAACAAGCACATACATGCTTTTCAGCAAATTGGAATGAGAAATCCCAAATTGTGAATATAAATCACTCAACTTCACTACATGCATTGAATCTACATTTTTATTTTGATTCCTCTCCAGCTTTTCTTGCACTATACTTTAACAGAATTTTGCCAGAACATTTACATTTAAAAATGAAAATCCAGTCAAAATGGTTCTTCTCAACAGAGCTGTATTTTCAGCCACTGCAAACCTTACCAGTGGGAATCAGAATATGGTCCATGAAAACCATTTTTCTTAAAAATATTAAAACTTACTAATATCGCCATGCAATGAGTAAAGCAAATTACAATTGGTGTCTTCACTGGAAGATCAGTGGTTTTTTTTCCTTTAAGAACTAATGAATAAATATTTTGTCTTGTTATTAAGCCACACGTGACCCAGCTCCTGACGTCATCATAACACTAAGCCCCTCTATGACTGCAGAAAAGGTGACTCCATCAGTCTTTGACCACAAGAAAATACCAGAATTTCAGATGTCATCTGTACTATGAGTCCCTCACCAGCTCCTGATTTTTCCATTTTATTTGTTTTTAACCAATGGGTACAACAGACATTTTGTTTGTATCTATTAAAGCATCTCCTTTGGCTTTTAAACAATTTCCTCCCTACACTTTCATTGTTTTTACACCACAAATTACAAGCTCAAAATAGTGTACACCATACAGGAAAGTTGAAGAAAAGTTCAGACATTCTCTCCAGAAGTGGGAGAGTGGTACTCTGTAGTAATCTCTATGTTTATTTTATGACTCCAACATAAAATTTGCATTAGGAAAGAAGAATAAAATTCTCAAAAGGCACATATTTAAGATTCTGGTTCTATCCAATCCCCAAGAAGTAGAGTTTTATCTGCCAAGGAATTTTAATCACATCAGAATATCTGTGAAATTAAATTTTTCATCTTTCCAGATGCAATAATGTGAAAACACCAAGATGTTTACTGATATTTCCAAATCAGGGAGGAATTTCAGATGAGGAAGGGAAATATTTGAATGATTTTACTAAACATGGGAGTGGAGAAGGGAGAGGGACACTTTGCACCGGTCTGAGGAATGAGTGGGAAAATCCTACCTACAGCAGGGTATTTCACTGAGGCAACAGAGCTGCCATTCAGGAATGGAGAGTGGGACACTGTGGATTCCACTGGCCACGGGCTGTAAGCACCACTCCATGCACGTTTGAAGCACTGTCAGTCCCGAATACACAGAAAGTGAAAGTTACCATCCGTAAGTCAAATTAATGTTCTTCTTCAAATAAGAGCCTTTGTTTTCAAAACACGTGGGGGTGTTTGCAGTTATTATAAAGCCTATTACAGCTAACATGTAAAACCTTACACCCACAAGTTATACTCTTGTGCAATTGAAATAAGTGCAGCTATCCCAGAAGTCCCTAGACTGAAAAACAATCCTGCTGTAACTATCCTTGATATCAGCTAAATACATATTTCCTGCTACAGCTTTTAAGTCACTATAGAATAGATCAGACTTCATAGCAACAAAGATGATGTCCCTTGGGACTGATTTTCCATAAATAGAGCTTTAATTTATTTATAGCTACACTTTACACTGCAAATGATACTGGGAACCCAGATAAGCTGTTTGGAAGAATTGCTCTCCCCTATTAAATTAGCTGCTACCGTTAACTGATTAAAATCTTACTGCAAAAATAAAAGGCTCAAACAAGTTTGCCTTGTAACAAGGAATTGAAATGCATTCTGTGCTAGGAGCTAGTGAGGAAATAATGACTACAGCAAAGACTTCTTTTACAGTTTCTGAATGCCTTTTATGCCAAAAGAAATAAAGAAATCTTTACAGTGAGTAAAAGAGCTTTCCAAGAAAGCTTTTTATGTTTTGAAAGATATATGAGCTGTTCCTGAGATGTTTTGAGTGGTCAGTCAATGCAGGCCTGAAGTGCAAAATGTGTTTGTCTGCTCAGTCCTAGGTGGAGCTTATGCTTAAGAAAAAAGTGTGTTCAAAATCTTAGAAATACTGTGCAGAAGTGTAATTATGATTTTTTTTTTAAAGCACTACTCCTTTCTGCAATAGCAGCAATTGCAAAGCAAGATTAGTTTGGGATTTTCAAAGAAAACACCTCTCCATCATCTTTAGAACTTCCAAATACCAAGAGAACAACCAATTTCTCAACTGATGACCTACAGCCTGAATCTTCGAGAATAATGGGGTTAAAATGAAAAGTCTGTTACAGACATTTTATATATTTCTTTGGTGAAGGAAAACATCTAAAAAGTGTTAAGTTGTGCATTAATGGGAATACACTGGGTTCACTAAAATTGTCTCTATTTTTCACTCAGTATGCAGTGAAGAGGTTTTAAATTATTTGCACTAGTACTCACTGTTTCTCTGGCATGAATTTTTCATCTTCCTTTCATTGGATAATCAGTAATTGAACATTTCTTACAGAGCTGGGACTGTCCTGCTCTGTAACCTCGGACAACTTCCACAAAAATTGCAAATCTAACAAGAAAAGGCTATAAAAAAGTGAAATTCATTTGCTGCAAGAAACCTGGGCAAAACCTAAACTAACATGACGTCCACCTTGGCTTTCCAATAATAACCAGTGTTCTTTGAGACTGGTTTCAACACCATTTTTCTAAGACAGGAGCTCACTGTTACTCATCCATCATTTTTAGGCCTCTCAAAAACTTATCAGTCAAGTGGAAGAACCACCATCCCAGACAATAATGCAGGTATCAAGCTGGTACTTTCCTTTTTAGTGACAGCCAAAGGCTTCCCCCAGTCCACACCGATGAGCTGACTTGCATGATCACCCAATTAATCAGGTAAGGATTTTGTGTTTGTCTCTGGTCTTTCGGGTGACAAGCAGGGATCTGGAGTAGGCACTTTCTCCCAGCTTCAATGTTTGTCTGCAACATTTACCAAGCCACGTGTCTTCTGGAGCTGTTACTAAACTTGCATCAAAAGAATATGTGAGTGAGGGCTGGAAAGTGATTTGCAAAGGTTTTGTTTATTTACTGAGCTATTAGGCTCCATATGCACTGGTAAGGCTAGAGGTTTGTTTTGTGGTTTAGCTATAAACACCTTCCCCATGTGCAACACATAAATGTGTCATCCAAAGGTTGGCATTAACAGGACTTTATTTACTAATTAGTTCAGCAGTTTATTACACTGAAATTTAAATGTACTAATCAAATGTTTATTTTGTAATCATGTTACATTAATGCTAATTAGTGATGTATTTATCACTTCATGGATTACATTTAAATTTAAAAGCTCCAGTCAAAAGTTTGACATTAAATTGCACTTACCTGCTTAAAGAGTCTCTAATGTATTGGTTAATTTTAAATACCCATAGACAAATTCAATTTTTTTTTTTTACTGTAAGGATGAATTTTCTTAAAACATCACCTAGATAACTTTGTAATTTTTATTCTGTGGATAACTATTTCCTTCACAACTACAAACACGTAGGTACGAACCAAACATCTTTTTAATTTTTTTTTCTTCTTTTGCTAGTATAACTTAGAGAAGCAATTTTAGAAAAAAAAAAACCAAAACATTTCAGGCCAGACCATTGGGATGTATGAACTCACTACAAACTTTCAAGGAAAATGAATAGATTTAGATGTAATTCACAAGGGAATATACCTGAGATTTAATTATCAACTGCCAATCAGCTGCTTTTGTTATAAAGAAGAAAAGCATAGCCTGTACCTCGAGACAACAACAAAGTAGAGCCCCACATAGCAAGGAAACTCCCAGTCCAGTTCTTACTGAGCCATACACGATTGCAGCCAGGTTTCTGCACGTCTGTAGTTTTGAGGGAGGTCGAAGCAGTTTTAGGAAAACTCAGGTGGAACAATAGAAGAAAACAACTGTAAAAGCAAACATTCTTCAGTGGAATAATCAGTGTATGACAACTTGACTGTACATAGAAAAAAATCTAATATATTTCACAATTCCAACTTTCCAAATATTAACACACTTTGTTGTTAACTACTCCCATAAACTCCTATTCAGGATGAAAAAAACTCATGAACAGAGTTTACAGGCAGGACAGAGACAAATGGAGCTCAAGGTGCAAAGATGCATCATCTTCATGTGCCTAGTTATAAATGACACAGTCCAGAATCTCCTTTTCTCTGCCAGATCTGAACATTTAGTTTAATTAACTTCCCAAAGGCAGAGGCACCATACATCTCTCCTAAGATATGTGCGATGTTTAGAGGGAAAATGGAAATCCTCAAACTCCAAAGTCTGGATGATTTATTTCATGACCTATCGTCTTTCCCTCAGATACCAGCATTGAGTCACAAGGTTTGCCTTTTGCTTCTTTAATAACTGGCAAAGCTTTACATTCATATACCCAGTTTCAAGGGGTTTTTGTTTTGCAGTGTTAGAGATTATCAGTTTCAGTTACAGCATTATCAGAAGCATATTCTGAATGCATTCTGATGTTAGTGCTCTGTTGAAACTTTTTACTTTTCAGAAAACAGTAATAATTTAAGGCTAATGTGAAATTCTCTTTCCCCTAAGAACTTATTCCAGTACTTTATCGAAAAGAAATAAAACCTTGTTGCTTTCATAAACTAAAATAAAAAAAACAAAAACAAACCAGCTGTCATCTTGCTTTACATTTGCTGGTTTATCTTTTCACTTGGTTCTTCCCGTGTCATTTAGTCTCAGCTGAACCTTTTAAAAGCTCTTCAACTTTGTCTTGATGCTGCTGAAAAACTTTGCATTTACATAATGCCTAAAATGGTCTGTCCAAGGTAACTTATTTGCCAGTGGCAGTGTCTAGAGCAGAAATCAGATACTCAGACTCCCATCACACTGTTCTCATCTAGAATCAGCTCCTGAATGACTGAGCTTAGTTTAAAGGAATTTCATGTAGACAGGCCTGAAGATTTGTGCAGATGTATTCTGTTGTTATTGGCTATGAAAATACAGTTTTGAATTCTATCTAAAAATAAAATTCAAATTTAATTACCAAAACAATAACAGTAGTTTAGACGGGATAGGACATATAGTTTGCAGTCCTTCTAATAAACTAATGTTCAGAAACGTAGTGCATTTACAGGAGATGATGTTGGGACTATATCTACAGTGCCTCTGCCAGTGCATTTACTGAAGGAAGTGAATGAACGGGAACAATATTTCCTGAAAGGGAAATTATGAGAATTTGGAGATAGAACTGAGAAGGAAAAATGCCAAATTGTAAAATAAACAATAAAAAAGAAATCTTAATTATAAAAAGGGATGTCTTGGAGTCAACCATGTATCAGACTCTCAGCATCACAGCAGTCATTCCAGGGATCAGAAGACAGTAAACACACCAATGTTAATTATACTCAATATTTATGTTGCCCTGGCAGTGAAAAACTCTTGGAGTTGGATAGCCAGGATGCAGGAATATAAAGGTTTATAGCAATGTTCACTCTTGCACAGAAAGATGTTGCAGCAGGAGGGCAAGAAATTTGCACTTTCAAATCTACTTTAGAATTTCTTATCACTATGCACATAAGTAGTTTGTTCAGAGAAGAGCTCCTCCAGCCAGCAGTCTCCTTGGAGAATTGTAGGACCTGTGACCCAGCACGGCACCAGATGTCCTCACCCCACCCAGGCCACCTCACAGAGCTCAGAGTGCCCATCACTGTGGATACCTTGCCCTGTTTTAAACATGTCCCCTACCCTTAACAAACACTTCCTGCACCCTTGGCATGGACCAGGCATTGAGACAATCAGTGAGATTCTTTCCCTCCAATCTCTGTGTTGGAAGATCATTGCCCTCAGAGGCACTGTCAGAGACAAGGACCAGGGGAGGCCAAGGCAGCAGCGGCTGGAGCTGGAAGGAACAGCAGGACACGGCACAGGCTGCCCCAATTTGAGGAGCTGACAACACCAAAAAGCAGAAGGGAAATAATTAAGTCCAGGGCATGTCTGATTTTGTGAGCTACTCTTTCTTACTGCTCTTCTGAAAACGGTGCCAGAGCTAATTAATGTCACCTGTGACAAGACAGCCCTTTTTAATGAACTTGCTTTTTTTCCCCTGCAACTGAACTGTGCCCCTCGCATTTAGAATGCAGTGTCACATCCTGACACTGTCACGTTTGCCAGGGATATTGCTGCAAGTTTGGTATGCCATTGCAATGTTTATTTATTCCATCCAAAATTTATTTCAGCTACTGACTGAATAATGTAGGATTTTTCTTTGTCTGACAATTTATTAAAGAAAGAATTTATCACCTCCTTTCTTTAGAACTTTCTTCTGTACATCACATTCTCATATTTTCTCATTTTAAACACAAGCAAAACCTTTCTGTTCAAATGGGCATTTTCTTGCTTTTGCAAGTATTAATATGGATTTCAGTATTTATAAGAAATTACTAAATCTTAAACCTTCTTTAGATAAAAGTTATTCTTCATTTACTTTCATAACATAGCCATTTTTAGAACTTAATGAAAACACTTCTTTTTTTATAAAAAAAGTAGGTCAGATTTTCATTTAACCAAGAGAGGGGTAGCAGTATGCTTTTACCTGCTAATTTACTAAACTCTACAGAAGTAATAATATATGAAGAGGTCAATTCCCACTCGTACTGTATTTTAATTATATACAGTTATCCCCCAAATTAAATTTTGCCAGCCATCTGATTATCATAATTTAAGTTCTTCAAGCAATCACAATTATTTTTAACACACTGCCTTTCAGATGTCTCACATTCCATGTCAATATTCTTACAAATGGCTCCAAGGATAAGAAAAATCCCACTACTAAATAAAACACAAAGAAAAATAATTGCTTCACGATCCAGTAAACCATGAATAAAAAGGAGTTTTGCTCAGAGCTGAGGATACACTGTACTGAAGAAACCTCAAATCTTGCTAGAACATGGTCCAGTTGCTTTCTTTACCACCAGACATTATGGATGGCATTGATGCCTAAAAGCAAAGCAAATTCCTCAGCAGCTGAGTACAGCACAGTGTCCACCCTAAAGCTCTCCTGGAGAGAGGACACACACAAGACCTCGGGGAGAACTCAGGGCCGCCTCTGCTCCCCAGACTCACCACTGGAGCTGCTGTCAGACGCTGCCCTGGCTCTCTGCACATCTCCTGTTCCACAGACAGCTCCCACAAACTGCCTCAGGCACAGGTCACACGCAAATGTCAATCCTCACGCTGCACAACTCTCTCATCCAGTCAGTGATTATTCAGTCCTTTATTATACTACCAATAGTTGAGGGGGTTATTTTGTTTTCTTGTGCTTCATTTGCTTTCTTTGTTTCATTTGATAGCCAAGGACTGCATAGAAACACTACAAAATCATGGGGCACTGTGTCACATAACTAAACAGATCACATTCACTAAAAATATTTCCTTTCACCTACCACTTCCTCGTTTGTGTTCAATCCTCTTTAATTTCTTTCTGCATCATAAAGCTGCAGCAGCACTGACGGAGGTCAGTTTAATTTCAGACATTGCAATTTCATACACAGATAACAGGAGTGAAGGTGCACAGAGAAGTGTCCACTTTTCATTTCCTATGTGAACAGCACAAACCCCTCCCTGTTCAAATGAAAGAAGGCACTTAAACAGGTGAAGTGAATAGTTAAAAGCAGATAGGAGATCAGATGCTTTGCTACATGTGTATATTTACAATGAGAGCCACAGGCATCATGGCAATGTAACCAGTATGAGACTGAGGCAGGCAGAAAAGAAAAATAGATCTGATTTTTGAGACTATGACATGTTGGACATTGGAAACCCTTACCCACTTTCTAAAATAGGGAGGCTATGATCCAAGTTGTATAAATATGATGAAAAT
The DNA here is from genome assembly GCA_013400235.1 of Oriolus oriolus. NCBI lineage: Eukaryota > Metazoa > Chordata > Aves > Passeriformes > Corvidae > Oriolus > Oriolus oriolus. The sequence goes on from VXBT01012581.1 coordinate 243,853, forward strand.
TAAGCCCAAGTAAAACTTACAGACATTTAAGGTTTTTATTATCAACTGATTAAGAAGTAAAATTTAAAGAAATCAGTTATCCTGTGCTCTGAGTTCCTAAGCACAACCTTTTGCACTAACATTTAACTAATGTTTCCTGGCTGCACAGGGTGTTGGGCTGTTTGTATTTAATTTGTTTTTACTTGGAATCAGTATGTACAGGATTTGATATTGTGGGCTGCCTCCATATCCCAGATGGCCTCCCTGAAATATTGGTCCACCTCCTGGTTCCACCTCCCTACAAGATGTTTTAGAAGGAGGTTTGTAGACTATATCAAGCAATGTCTCCAGATAGTTACCCAGTGTTATTTGAAAGCTCAGAAGCTGCAGCCCACCCAGCCATAGAAATGCAGTCAGAGAGCACCAGAGGATAAATGGGTCTCTGCAGGAAAAGAGGTGATTTAGGAAGTCTGCCGAAAAACTTAAGCTGAAATTTATGTGCTTTTAGAGAACACAGTTTGAAGCTCACAAAAGCTGTGGTTCCAAAAACCTCAGAGCAGAAGAAAGAAGATGTTGGCTCACTGTAAACATTTTGCTCAGCTGGAGCTCTGGCTAGAGCTTACTTTCTTTGCAGTCTGAACACATTAGAGAAAACAGAGACTGGGATAAAACTTAATACTGGGATTTAGCTTCTGTATCTAGCACTTGATACTGCACAGTCTGTGCACTACTACAGGGCTCACTCATCTCCCTTCACACAAGTCCAGCATACACTGTATAAAAAAAATACCTTCCAAACCCTCTTATTTCTGTGTTCAAAGGGAATCCAAAGATTCTTAAGTTATCAAACTTCAAAAAACAAAAAAAAAAAAAA